>JAOXJP010142851.1:0-13313 GCA_025762735.1 Platanus orientalis | reverse complement strand
GTTTAACGCTGGTGGTAGAGGCCACTCCCTCCCCTTGGGTTAAAGGTCCTTATCTTCTTCTTCTTCTTCTTCTTCTTCTTTACTTAATTTTCATTAATTTTACTATGTTGAAATTGAAGTTATTGAAAAAGATTGCCCTCCTTCTCCATGATTTTGTAGTTTTGAATGATTTAACAACTTTAGGAGCTCTAGAATTGCTAGATGACAGTGCCTCTACAAGCCTTCCATCTTTGTTTGCTGAATTAAATAAGTCCAGGGCCTGGAATAACTCTCAGGCGTGAAACAGAGGAAATAGTCAATTTTGGTAGATCAGTTTTTTGCTCCCAACTGTTGAAGCTTTGAGGGATTTAGTTTATCCAGAGTGCATTACACACCTATACAATCCATGAACAAGTATCAAACCTGAGGAAACTAGCTTCTAATTCAAAACCAAGATGGGTTTATTCCAGGTGAGGCGTGAAACTCTGTTGCGGAATAGGTTTTGGTAGATTAACCATAGAACCCAGACTACTCGGGTTTTGATAGATCTGCTTCTCTAGGGTGATCATCACCCTTAGATGATTCATCTTGCAGTAGCCCATCTCCTAAAAATTCGTTCCACTCCAATTTCCATGCTGGAATACCATATTTAGGCGTGAAAACAGCCTTCAGGGTGATTTCATGAGATGGACCCTAAATTCCAAATGGCCATAGCTTTGCAGGATTGGTTTTTTTTCAGGGTATTCTGAACCCTTGGGCAACCCTCCTTGACTCAGCCTTCCTTCCAAAAGTTCAACAGATTTGGAACCAAGTATGGTGTACCCAGAGGCAAGTGGTACACCCTATTGTGAGGGTGTTTTTTTTTTTTAAATTCATCAATTTATTATTTCAGCCAATTTGTTGCAGAATATCTTATGCATTCATACTAGAAGATCCAAATCAAGAAAATTCTAGTGAAAGTAAGGTACCAATCTTTCTTTTGAACCCTCTTTTAAATCCCTAAAATTAGTGATTGGTAGGCATGTTGTGGCATATGGTCTGGAGTTGAGCTTTCAATTTTCTAGCCTAAATCTACCACCTCTACCCTATTTTCTAGGCCTAAAACATCTGCTAGACGTATCTTTAGACCTTTTCTTGTTAGTCACTAAGTTTATTGGATTGTTTTCCTTTAGTATGGCCTAATTTGGGGCACCTTTCCGGGGAAATTTTCAGTTATAATATTTTATGGGCATAACCCTAATTTTTTCATTCTCTAATTTGGCTTAATATTCGAATATATTATTTAGGTCTTTATTTGTTTATTTATTTGTAATCCCTAATTTCACTCATGCATATGAATCTAACTGAATAAATACTTGAAATTAGCCTAAGAATTGTGCAAGTAGAAATCTTGTTTATTTTTCTTTATTACTTTATCAACTTTATTCATATCTCCTAAACACACTCACTATACTACATACATGCTGCATCACATCTATTGCATATCATTTGTGGGCATAAGCATTACTAAAATTTACCAAATATATTTTCATTGAATTATTTGTATATTATTTTTTTATTTCATTATTTTCTTTTTTTTTCGTTTTTTTTTTTTTTTTGCTATAAATTTGTAGAAGATTAGATTTACTTCTTGGGCTTTTCCCAAGCTCACCCCACCATTTCCTCCCCGCAGATTGTGAACCCTTCTCTCGCCCCGTGGAGCAAGATCCTGCGACTTGAAAGCTCACATTTACATCTAGGTTCGCATATAGTTGGTGGTATTTTGTAGTCTAGGTGCAAATAGACTAGAGTTATACTTTGTATAGTTGTTTTGGCTCTATACATCCCGCATGTGGGATAAAGGATATTTTGTACTAGACTGTAGGTTTACTTATATCAATGAAATCATTTTGGTATAGTTTGTGTGCATGGATGCCATTTTATAGTTGTTTATCAGGTTGTATGGACTTGGGACTTCTTCCAAGTGGGCCCAATTGGGCAGCTACGCTACCAAATGTTTGCATTGTTTTTGCGATGTCATGTGATTTGAAGTCTTAACACCTCAGGATCCGGTACCCCAGCAAGGTATGGGTTTCAGAATGTTACATAAATAGGTGTATATAGGCTGGATTTAGGGGGAAATATAGGGTTAGGTTGGGTCTAATCAGTAGTAAAGGAACAAGTTGTTTGATGGCTGTTTTGCTACTGTAAAACAGTACGATAAAGAATATTATAGGTACCACAAAGTCCAAGGGATCACTTGGGATGGGTTTCTGTAGGAAAGCAAAGGAAAGAAGAAAGGGTGGAAGTAGAGGTATCGTACCTGATAAAAAAAGGGATTGGGAAGAGGAGTCACACATTAAAGAAGGGATCTTGGAGTCACACCAAGTAGTAACCTAGTCGTAGGGTATTAAACAAGCAGACGATTGCTTTTCTCTAAAAAAAAATTTATTCTTCCAAAAGTAATGTCATGGGGAAGGGGAGAGGGGTTTTATAAACCCTCTTATAAAGTTTCAATCAACTGGGACTCTTGATCCCTTTTATAAATCTAATTATAATTCTTAAGAGTTGATTCCCTAAAAAAACCCTTGAACTAACCCTATTTACAAATAAAGACATCTCTAGACATTAAATACAATATGTTGAAATAAAAAACTTCCCAATTCTACTAAATCCCCCAAAACAATCTTCTTATTAAATGAAACCCCCTAAACATCAATCTAAATAAATAAAACTCCCTGATCAATAAAATACTACCATCAAACTCCTCAAGAACACTCCAGGCTGCTGTCAGGCATCCTTAGACCAGCAAAGTGTCACATGGGACCCTGTGGGGTCCACCTACTCGAAACAGGAAGATGGATCTCTCCGCCTCCTTCTGATATACTCGAAAAGTCCTCTCACTCGGGCTGATGTCCTCATCAGTAAGAGTATGGAGTTAGTAGATACAAGTAAAAGAAGAAGGGTTAATATAGCTTGTCTATAAGAGACTAAATGGAAAGAACAAAGAGCTATGGAAATTGCTAACTATAAACATTGGTAGACATGAGGAGATGATGAAAGAAATGGGGTAGGATTACAGTATATAATGATCTAAAGGATGAAATTGTAGATGTTAATAGAATAGGCGATTAGATAAAATCACTGAACATGTTTCAGGAAAGACGTAATCAACATAATTGGTCCAATGCACCTCAAGTGTAATTAAATGAATTCATTAAGAAACAATTATGAAAAAACATGGATGGATTAATTAAAGGAATTCCTAGGGGTGAAACAAAAATTAAAAGGAGGTGACTTAAATGAGCATGTAGGGAAAGCCAATGGAAGATACAAGAAAGTTAACGGAGGATATGAATTTGAAAAAAAGGAATGACGTAGGAGATGCAATCCTTGAATTTGTAATGGTGTATATGATCTTGCAATAACAAACAATACTTTAAAAAGAGAGAAGAATATTTGGCAACCCTTAAAAGTAGATCAAATAGAAGCTAGATAGACTTTCCTCATAAAATAGATAGAACAATAAACATGTAAAGACAGAAGGTATTCCAGGAGAAAGTCTCACCATACAACATAGTGGTTTTAAATGTTTGTGTTTAGAGATGGAAAACAAGAAATGAGAGATTAATTGCCCAGAAACTAGATCTGTTATTTAAAAAACAGAAAATTAAATCATGAGTGTGTGGGCGGTCAGTGATGCTATTACTTATGAGATAAGCTCGTGGGTTTTCGTGAAGGAGTTCAACAATTGCTCCATGAATGATATGGTTTGGGATTGGGCGTCTTGCTTATCGGATTTCAATGGGGGCAATTATGTTCCACCTCTTGATTGGACCCCTCCGGGATGTGGGACTTTTAAAGTCAATTTTGATGTTACTTTGTTTGGAAATCCAGGGCCGGCAGCGTATGGTTGTGTTTTGCAGGATTTTCAAGGTCGTGTCATTGGGGTCAAAGGTGGACCGTTAGGGAATAGTGATGCTATCCATGCGGAGACTATGGGGTTGTTGAAAGGTTTGAAGCTAGCGAAGAGCAAGGGAATTAGTGGGTGAATCATGGAAGGGGATTCATTGACAGTTATTTCTTGGGGTAAGAGGTGTAAATGTGCACCATGGGGGCTCCACAATATCATTTTAGAGATTCGGTCTCTCATTAAGGATGTGGACGCCTAATTGCATCATGTTCCTAGGGCCGAAAATTCCCTAGCGGATAAGATTGCTAAGTGGAGTGTAGAGCTGCCTCATACATTTGTTGGGGATCATATGCCTGATTGCTAATGTAGCTTGTTTTGTTTTTTGGGTTGCCTTGTTCGGCTTTTAAGCTGCTTTCTTTGTATCTCTTTTTTCTTCTAATATATTCTTTGTTATTCATAAAAATAATAATAACATAATTGTTCCATACAGAAAGAGCACCTATGGTAAAGAATATTGTATAATAATATACCATAACACAATGGATAAAGCACAACTTCAGTATCTTTTAACAAATAAACTAGTTGTTCTTGTGTTCAGCAACCTACATAAACAGTATATAGAATTACAGATAAGGAATATTCTATGAATAAAATACTGTAACACTATGGGTAAAGCACAATTTAGAAATATTTTAACAAGTAAACAAAGTGTTTGTGGATTCACCCAAATATAAAGAATTATGGATATACAAATAAATACACCATTACACAGCCAGAAGGAAGCATACCTGCCATTGTATAAAATCCATATGGATGTTCTTCATAACCAAACATTTCCCTCAGTTCCTCTCCATAAAATTTGTACACCAGCATACCCAGGAATGCCACAATCTGTCAAAAGCATTAGCTCAATCTAAGTGTCATCAAACTAAGAGCATTTCTGGGTATGGTTCTTGTTATACATAAACTAGGGGGAAGAGAAAGCACATGTGATGCACGTGAGTACTTAAGTGAGATTTCAATTTGTAGTATTTCTCCTTGCTTTTAATTATTGTTTGGCCTCTGAATTTATATCTATAACTCTTTTCTATTGGGGGTAGTACTAAAGAGAAAGAGGTTGGTTTCAATGACCAACAAAACCACTGCTTCACTTTTTTTACTTTTTTTTTTATGAATAACTTGCTTTATTAGAGAAGAAGAACGAGCAAAATATACAAGAGCAAAGCCAAAAAATATTACAAATCACTTAGAAGAAGATAAGAAGATAAACAAGAGTACCAATCCCAAACAAAATCATTCAGAGAGAAACCATAAAATTCCTTGGATGCCATGGCCTGGGAAGCCACTTCAAAAAGAATTGAGTCAAGCACCTCAGCTGGGGTCTTTCTCACCCCGTAAAAAATCCTTCTATTCCTCTCCCTCCAAATACCCTAGCAAATCCCATGAAATATGGCCAATCAAAACTTCTTTCCATGAGGGTCCAGAAAGTCACTTTTTCATTGCCAAGCAAGGTTGAGTAGGCTATTAAGCATGACTTAGTAGAGAGACATACAAGACAAGAAGTACCAGATGAATCTAGCAAAGGAGAGTGGATTAGAACGTGGTCACTAGATCGCCATCCAACATGCAAAGAACACAGATATGTGGGGATAATTGTTGAAGTAAATTAATTTGTGTATCTCCTAACACGTTACGGTTTTGGGAGAGTTGGTTAGTTTACTATTAACATGGTATCAGAGCAGGTTTGTCGTGAGATCGAATCCTGGTGGAAGTATTTTCCCGAATGCAGTGTTGTATATGAGTGTACGCATTGTGTGGACTCGTGCCTAGCTCCCCAAGTATGTTCCTAGGAGAGAACGGTGTTCCTCCTGAGGGGGGATGTTAAAGTATAATAATTTGTGTATCTCCTAACACCTTAAGGTTTTGGGAGAGTTGGTTAGTTTATTGTTAATAATAACATCATATAAGGCAGCCTTTCGTTAAAGAAGAACAATGGTATTCATCCTACAAAGAGAGGCAACCAAATAAATGCTTGAACCCTAGGAGGGGAATCCTTTCTATACCTTTTTTACTGGAAACGAGGGAGAACTAGAATTATGACAAAGAGGGTTAATGAAAGATTTGGATGAGTATATACCCGAGGGTTCAAGAGACCAATTATACCTGTCAAGAAGGGGTTGGAGAGATTTGGACATGCCTTAGGGAATCAAGAAGGATAGCCACTGAATCAATCTCAAGATCAAGAAAATCCCTAGTGAAGCTTAAATTCCATGTGATATCATTAGAAGAGGAAGAAAGGATGCCAAAAATGAATGTATTCTTTTAGGAGGAACTACGAAAGAGTTTGGGGTAAGTGGATGATAAGGAGGAATCACCCATCCAGGGCCAGGCATCATACCTAATAACCAAAAGCTAACTCTACACCCATTTCCAATAACAAGAGATATACAAGGGGAAAGGAGTGGATGGATTTCAATAATATTTTTCCAAATTAAGAAATTCTAGAGTTGGTTACAGCATTGCAATCCCAACCATTTGAATCCGATTCATTTTTTTATATGAGAGAAATTCATTTAAAAAAGGGAATAAGCAATCTCCAAAAACAGAGCACCTGCCCAAAGGCTACACGGTGGAGATATCTCTAATACAATTTACCCACCCTTTCTTTACATCTATGAAAGCATGACCCACCCACTCTTTATAGTTGTAGCCCAAAAACAAAACCAGTCCTTCGCTTTTTTATATATATTGAAAGCCGGCTCCACATTTGAATCCAATTCATACTTGCTAAGGATTTAAGAATGCAATAAGCTTCTCCCTTCAGATACGAATCTCTATAACCATTTTCCAAGAAGTGACTCATTCTTCATTACAATGTTCCCAATGCCTAAGCCTCCCAATTTCCTCCCATTTGACCAAATGATCTTTGTGCAGACCACCTCCCTCCCATAAAAAGGATCTTTGAATTGTTCAATTTTGTTGGCAATTTCACCAGAATCTTAATAGATAAGGACAAGAAAGATGAAGTCCAGTATACTACCAAGTAAGTCAATTCCATGGCGACTGGTTCATTTGAGTAATCATAACAGGCATGTTTGAACAGTTTACCATATATCATGGAGCTTGGGAACTGAAGGACTTTTACATTTATAATATCCATACATGTGAGAAAGTGGTAAAATACACAAAGTTTTGTATGATGCAACAATCTAGACTAGATGAATAAAAGGTGTTACCCATTGAAGAACTGGGATGCTCCTTTTATAAGAATTTTAACAGTAACCTAATCATAAATAGCACAATAGAAGTTTCCATATCAATGTTCTGCAATGCTAATTAATTAATAAATAATACAAAGAGTAGTATTTTCAATTAGAAAATTCTGATTATAACTTCACAGTATAGCATTTACATCTATACTTTAAACCTTGATGTAATCAATCCAGGGCTGTTCCTGATTTCCAATTAATATGGGGCTATTGTATTAACAACTATCTTGAAAGCTGAACTTGGCAATAACATGATTGAATAAGCACCAAAATAACACTATGAAATGAGATGGTTAATTATCTTACCAACTGAACTACAACAAAAATGAATGCATGGTCCCTAACAACCAGGAATTGAAATTTCAATCTCAACCACCAGCGATCTGGTGGCACATTTGCCCGCAATATGAACACCGCCCTGCATTCTGTACAGTGGGAAAAAGCAAAGCCCTCCTGGCACAATGAAACCAACATATAGTAAAATTAACCTCCTCCAGAGTGTTAATAAAAGAATTTCATATTTTCAAATCACTTGATTATTTGCATAAATTAGATAAAAGTAATCAGAGTTTCAATGTCCATCCACATCATGTTCGACATATCAATGTAATAAACATGAAGTACTTTTGTTACATGGCCACCTTCTAGCAATTTAGCAACATTCAAGAATCCTCTAGTTTTTTTACCTTTGTTGATCTCCAATGATCGAGACATGATCGGTGCACGTACTTTTGCGTGCCTTTGCAATAGCATGGTGCTATCAGATCTTCACCTATGCATGGATAGATAACTGCTTTAATACAACCAGATTATATGACTAATTTAGGCAAGAGATTATATATATATATATATATATGTTTTCTCTAAACTCGTTCAAAAGATATCATCTACAAGTTCCATGAATTATGACAGACAAAGAGACTTGTCTTCTTAGAAACAAGATGCACCATCTCAAGTTCTCCAAAAAAAAAAAGAGATGTCAATCACAGTAGGTAGTAAGGACCTCCATTATCGAGGCAAATTCGACATTGTGGCTGATCACCATTCACTAGAATGCAATGTTCATCAGCATCAAGGCTTTGCCGATCATCAATCGCAGACGAATCACCAACCACAGGCTTAATCTCACATGAAGATGGAGATTCCTTGGATATGCAGACAATGTTAATTCGATTTAAAATAGGCTCTGTTTCTGACACATCCTCCATCTCACAATCATTTGACACCAAACGCATCACCATGAATTTCCAATCATGATGAGACTGCACTGGACATCACCAAAGATGTCAATTCTGGTGACCATTTCTAAAGAACATAGAAATCCTGCAAATGGCAAAGAAATCACACTGCTCAGTTTATCAAATTTATCAAAAAGGTGAAACGTGTCTAAAGAAGGCACATTTTCAACTACCAAACCCATAATCCAAGACATGAACCAACTGGCCAAATAATACTAAGTTAAAGATTATGCAGAAGGAAAGAGAGAGAGAGAAGCATCAATCTACTCCTAAAAGCATTTTTTTTCCAGGTTCATAGTAGCCTTAAACAATTCAATTTGTACAATGAGAGCCTCACTCTTCTACGGAATATACTTACCCATTCATCAAGTAGACTTTATTTTGAAATAGAAAAAATAAAAAATATGCCTATCCAAGTTGGTAAAGCCTGTGTATTGACAGCAAAAACTTGGGATCAAAACCCATTTATGCTACATTAATCAAAAGGAGGTGCATCCGGTGTGTGGTGAGTCACTTGGAAGTTGGAAGTGGATCACCACTCTCCTATTAAAAAGAAATTAAATAAAATGGGTTTACCTGGTAGAAACACCAACAATTTTTAGTATATGACAACTTTCTATGCTGGTAAGGATTGTTTGTTGAGGGCAAAGACCTAAGTCGAAATACCACTTGGAGGCGGATCACCATTAGGCATTAGTAATTCCTATGAGAAGCTACAAGATTGGATTTGACCCTCCACACACAAAATATAACAGATTCACAACAAAAAGCACAAACCAAACCCCAAGACTTGCCGACATCAATGACTAACAATTCCCTTATACAATGACGATTACGTGCTATATACACAGTTATTTGTCTGCTATGTGCAGCATGGCAGTGACAAGTTGTTGAGAAGGCCCCTTTAATGATTACAACTGTTATAATAACCAAGTCCTGAGTTAGCAAGACTTCACAAATCCTAAAGGGGTGGGATTTCCAACAGTAGATCTATAAAGAGAGAATCTCAGGTTCTTAGCATCAACAACCATCAAAAAGTGAATGAGGTGTATAGATTGCCAAAGAAGACAAATAACATAGGTAACATGTGAAAGAAAAAGATTACGGTTAAATTAGTTGTCAACGCTATAAAATATCTCAACCAGCCCCATCTAAAGTAGAAACACACCCTACAGTTATTTAGGTGGGGGCATTGTATGGGATGAGAACCAATACAGATAACACAAGGTTGTGCAAGATCAATCAAGCTTTTAAGGGTATTTCTGAAACCCTTTATGGTCCAATCCCCATGTTTACAAATAAATTTGCTATATCGGTCAGTTCCCAATGATGCATTTTATGCCTCCCATCCTATTCAATTTTTTCTCTAAAAAAGCTTCACCCGTTGATTCCACTTTTATCCTTCAAAACGAATTCATATTTGTACTATGCATTCAAGAAGCAACAATTCATAAGCTCCAACTCACACCATTTCGTCCTATTTAACCAGAAGCTCAATTGAGTCAGCATGTTGTTGATCAAAGGTCTGCTCTCAAAAATAAGGAACTCACCTTGCTCCACCATAAACAAGCAAAAAGTCATCCTAATCAACAGCTTTAAATCTCACCCCTGCATTAAGCCCCAAGAATTTGTCCTTATGATGTGAGATCCTTCAACATATAGATGCTCCTTTAAATTCACCAAAGACAAGATTTAGATACTGAACATACCAACGTTTCTCTCAGGATAGATCTGAACAAATATGTTTTAGAGATGAAAGCTACAGAGATGGAGGCATCCCAAGTTTTTGTTAGTTGATTGAAATGTGCTGTTGTCTACTTGTCTTGTCCCTCCAATGAATAAAATCACCTCTTTATTTATCTGAAAGAAAATAAGTGTAACAATTGGTGACTTCAAGATTAAATAGAAGAACTTAAAAGAATAAACAGTTAATTAGTGAATCCCTTCTCATTCATCAATTACTAGAGGGAAAATTCGAAAACTAGGAGGTGATGGTACCACTTAAGAGTCCTCTTTCTAGTCCACTCCCATCTATAATTCTAACAAATAGTTTTTTCATGGTAACAGAGGCATGAATCATACAATTCATAAGTTGGCACTTCAAGGTTATAGCGATGCCCCACTCAGTGTCCCTATTTGAAAACAACTCCTTTGATATTAAAATTCTACAAGAGACACCTGTCCAATCCCTCCATTGCTAGTTTTATTGGAGTAAGACTGCTAAGCTAATTCAAATACTTTCCAATGCCGAATAGAGGTAATTACATTCACATTCATTCTAATAGTGATAGGATGAAAAACTGAATAATAGGGAGACAAAATGAAAACGAAAATTAGTTTCACAAACTTCCTAAAGTCGACAACCTCGTGATGAGACTAAATTATATGGGTTAGTTTTAAACAGCATTAGGTTAAAGGAGGCAGCATGCTCAGACCATATCTTCCATGAGAGACCATATCTTCGATGCGTTAGTTTTTTTTTTTTCTTTGTATTAATAAAATGAAGCTACAGGGTGCATCGTTTCTGTGCCCCCAAAATGCATTTATGACATGTAAACAGACCCAATATAGCTTAATTACGAATTTCTAACAGATAAATAAGAATCATCAAGAAGTAAAATTCTCTGAACACGAGAAAGATCAACTTCGAAATAAAAGATTTGAGTCTTTTCCAACTTTAAAAACCATTCCAAATTCTCAAACTAGAGATCAAATGAATCAACGAATGAAATATTTGCTAAATCAAGACAGAAAGAACACAATACTACGTAGAACATCGCATTACGACTAAAAGAAGGATGAAACGCCGAAAAATCAATCAAGACAATGAAATTAGGAGGACAATGTGTGGTTGTTCGTGAGATTAATCGATGATAAACTACCTGGTTCTTAGCAAGATCCAACGTCTTCACGAGATCCCGACGATATGGACATTTGAACACGCAGATGATGTAAGAATAAAAATCAACGAAATCAAATGGCGCTAGCTCTAGGGTTTCGTTTTCTCCGATTTTCAGAGAAATGAGGTTGGGAGGAAGAGACAGGAAGGTGGGAAGACTATAGACTTTGGACATATACGACCAAGCAAGCTCGTTCTCCACGGACTGACTCTACATAAACAATCAATAACTATTTTAATAACAAAATTTTGATTTCCAGATTATAAAAATCGTTTTTTAGACCCCGGGCTGTCGCGGCGGATATAAACAGTGAGATGGCAATCCTCATCTGGAAAAAAGATCAACGGATGAGATAATTCCTTTCATTTCAGCGTCTGTCACATTCAGTAGGGCCCACGTGATTGGAGGGAACCTGACCATATAACACACCTCTTTCCACGAACTTGCTTTGTGGGTCCTCATCCTCTGTGCTTGATATACGTGTCAAGAAATTATAATATTTCTTTCTAAGCAAAGAGACATGGATGGGAATACTAGAAGACCCACCAGTATTACAGTTGGCAAATACAGAGGTATATTTTTATTGTTTATATATTAATACACTCTCTTTCTTCTACCATATGTAATACTTTAATTGGTATTAGCATGACATGTCTTTAGGGGGAATGGTCTCTGGGGAAGGTCATAAGCACCCTTGATCCTTATTTATATGGGGGGTTCTCAACTGGAAGAGATTAACATGCTAAGTGTTTAATTGTGTATTTTATTGGATTCATTTGGACAACGCAGAAAAGTCCACACCAAAAGCTACAAAATAAGAAGCTTAAATATGTTATATGACGCTGGATTTCGGAATAGACAATCCTTTACACGGGATCCATTTAGTGCTTATGACTACCATACATTTAATGACTGTCTCGATAGCATCACCCATTGACAAAGATTATAATTTGTTTTTGGTAGCATGAGGGTTGGGCTGTTAATGAGCCGAGCTTGAGCCTTATTTTAAGTTCACAGAGTTGAACTTGAGCTTTGATTTGATTTAAACTCATTTCCTAAATGAACTTGAGCTAAGCTTCACTAGGTTCAGCTCAATAAAAGCTCGAATTTCATAATAGTAAATTATATATATATATGTGTGTGTAATGATTTTATATATTTTATATTGTAAGATTAATGATGTTCAAACAAGATAAATTGGCATGGGTAGCTATAGAGTAGTTGAAAAATCAAATTATTCCTAAGGGGTGTGGGATCCTATGGGATTCTTATCCTTAGGTTATGGGGTTCGATATCTTTAATTAAGTCAAACTGCATTAAGGACCTTTTATCTGTTATTAATTATAAACGGACACATCAATAATTGCAATAATCTTTGTTACATATTGCAATTGAACTCCCAAAAATAATAAAATAACAATGAAATCATTTCTTACATATGCATATACAGGATTCATGTTTAATGGTTTAAGTAGTTTATTAAGGCTGGCTCTAACCCTGACACCACCCTCCTCCTTTATCCAGGCTTGGGACCGGCAATGGTTTGAGTAGTTTCTTATAGATACTTTACAAATATATGTCCTTCCACTATACAATATTCTTTAATGATCTTCAGGATAGTAAAATAATCACTGTTTAATAGAACACTATCATTAGGAATTTAATGAATCAATTAGACATTTAAAAATATTTATTTAATAAAATCATTTTCAAAATTAAACATATCTATTATAATATAATTTTGAAAACATTTGACAAACACTTTATCAAGAACCACTAGCGTCATATTTTTATGTCCAATTAAATCACATATTTCCTAAAGTGAATATTCTCTCATTTAAGGGAAGTTGATTCCTTGTTGAGAACATGCATTCTCTCAAGCATAATGTAGGTTATCAAAATTACCCATAATATAACCTCCAATTAGGCATCACTGGTTGGTAGTTCAAAATAACTAACATAAAAACTTAGAGAAATACGAACCCCCCAAGTCTAAGGATGAGTATGTAAATATGAACAACACTTATCCTAATAA
>JAOXJP010142840.1:0-13313 GCA_025762735.1 Platanus orientalis | reverse complement strand
TCCTTTCCTCCAGTTCTTTATTAGGGACTTGAGTGACATTCAGACTGCAGTAATATATATCCTATATTGACCCGTAACACTTTCATACGACTATTATTCTTGCCTTTCCTTGACAATTTTGAAGTCTATTGCTGTCCATAAGTGACTGCAGAATTTTTTGACTTTATTCCTAATTTCCAGCCACTGTTTTGAGCCTTTTAAGCCTCATGTAATTGTTCTCTGCATATTCTTTAAGAATCCCATCAATAGACTTTACTTTAGGTTGGCAGTCCGCATCAACTTCTACTATTAATGATAGGGAAAGAAGTTTGACAATGTTTTACATATTCACAGATGTCACATTAAAGATGAAAATGAAGTAACACTGAGGAAGCAGTCTTTTTAAACTGAAAAAAAAAAGAAGACAAGTGGCTAAGTCTATAATGCTAATGAAACAATTGCTCTCTCTGATATATAGAGATGTCACAATCAGAGAACAATGGATGTTGCACTGAAGTATATGTATGTGTAGGATCATCAAGATGGTAGAGTCCCCGATCTTCTTGGCATCTACCAATCATCCTCTTCGTCTTCAAGTCTTGGAAGACACTGAAGGGAATTATACTACAATTCATATATTCATTAATATGGCTCATACATATAAAACTCAAGGTAAAGTTTGGAACATGAAGAACCAATGTAAGAGACATGGAAGGTGCAACTAAGAAACACCCTTTAAAAACGATGTCCCATCAGATATTCTAACCTTATCCTTCCTAGAACAAACATGAAAATCATATGATCGGGTATGTGATCAGATGCACCTAAATCAATGATCTGGGAGTGACTGGAAGGAGAGATAGAGGTACTGATGACAGAAGTCGAGGTACCTGAATGGGAAAAAAATGAGGTATATGTAGTGGTCGAGGCTCCAAGCTGTGCCATCAAAAAAAAAAAAAAGAGACTATCTCCTCTCTAATAAGGTAGTGATATCAAATGTACCAGAAGATACAGGCAGAATCATCTCCTAAGAGGTCCCAACAGAAGATGTAAAATGAGAACTATATCTGCCACTAACACCAAAGTGGGAACCACTAATAGAAGACCTTTGAGGTCAACCATGAAGATCCCAACATGTCTCTTTAATGCGACGAGAGCAGCCACAATGCTCACACCTCAATCTGTCCCTATCATCTGTCACTACTCCAACTCCACCTTTACCATGGCCACCAAGCTACTCCTTCCTATACAGTACACGCTGAGAAAGAGCAGGCTAAGGCTGATCTTTCAACACTATTAGGTTGCAACATAGCACATTGCATTTCCTCCTGATGAAAGTGAAAATATACTTTAGTCAAAGAAAGATAAGTAGCACGGCTCAAGAGTTGAATCTGGACCTGCTCATGCTCATGATTCAATCCTGCTAGTAGCTCAAATATTCTACCAGCCTCCACAAATTGCCGATGTGTAGCAGCATCTTTGGGACATTTAGCAAGGAAGGTTAGATAATGGTCAATCTCCCACAAGAAACAGAAATTAAAGAAATAGGTAGCCATTGACTGCTCACCTTCATCTGCCATATGTGTTGACGAAGCTCATAAACATGTGCTATCTAACCTATCTCAGAATAGGTCTGAATCATCGCATCCAAGATCTCTTTTGTTGTGGACGGGAATACCTGAATAAGAATGTACCACTGACATCTGGTTGCATCGAATGAAGCACGAGGACATAACTGTTACGTTCTTTACCTTCCATTTGTTATATGAAAAATCATGAAGATTTGGGGGACTTTAATCTCTGCCATCAAATACCCTTCATTTCCATTTACCAGTCATGTATAACATCGCTGAGTGACCATTGCAAAAAAATTGCTCCCACTAAACTTAACTGTCATGATCTAAATATTTGGACCATGATTGCCCTGTACCAGAGGCATTCCCACTTACTCCAAACATAGAGAATTAATTTATCTCAATTCTCCAAAATTCTGCACTTCTTCTATACCAACATAAATGTCTCACTTCAAAGAAGTACCACAACTTCCAAAAACGAAAGCACACTAAATTTAGACTACTACCAGTCCAAAAAAACCTTTTTCACACTTTCAATAAGCATGGTACACACCAACAGGACTACAGATACAATACAAGAAACCTTCATCACACACAGTAATCAGATCCAAACATGTATACAGTGCCACTTGTTTAGCAAAAAATAGACCTTTCAGCACTTCATAAGCATCACAGATTATCAACCAACTCCGAAGTCAGAACTATAGTTCAAGAACAAATTAGAGCCAAAAAAATAGAACTTTGATTTTAATAGAGAGCAATCACTGAAAGTTCAATCCTCTACCAAATGGACTCAAACACACCAATACAGCATCTGAATATCATTCACATATGATATAAAGCCTGTAAAACAGAGTTCACACAATGGCTAAAACCAAAAAGAAACAATAAAAAATTAGAAATATCAGGCCAAGCAATAAATATGGTCTGAAAATCTCTTCACCAACACTTCAATTCTCCACCAAATGATCCAAGATCTGATGAGCAATCTCCAAGAATAAGTAGTGTCCAATGATTTCAAGCTTCATAGAGCTCAATAACCATCCCATAACAGTGGCGTTTTCAGTCTTCCACATACGATAACCGGGATCACTTTTAGGAGGAATCTCAACACCGCCGATAAGATAGTCTTCTTTATCTTTTCTTATATATATATATGAGGACTGATTTAGACCATGCGAGACAATTGCTTCCATCGAAATTTACCATTGTAATCTGGAGTTGGGATGGATCACCAATTTACATTATTGCTGCCCACATCATTGTTACTCAATAAACTAGAAGTTTGGCTTACTTCTAACATGTCCCTACAGATGGGTTCTCAACTATAATCTGAACAACTTCAACAGACCTCCTTAGGGTCATATACAATACTCCTTCACCAAGCTGCACAGCCTGCTACCACATTACACCAAACTTCACCACACACCAAGAGAACTACAGACATACATTCAAAAACTCATGTACTAATCATAAACTCAAGCAAACCAGTCAAAAGATGCTGTACGAATGTAAATCAGTCCTCAAATATCACCATTAACATTCAAATATCTGCTAAAATACAAGATTGCACAAGAATAAGTTGATTTAGAGAGGGGGGGTAACTCATCCTTAACGAAAATTGAGACTGCTCTCAATACTTAATGGAATGACACAATATTTACTATAAACACTTTCTGCAATAGGTGAGACGCAGATTGGCCAAAAACATTCCACAGAAAACCTCCAAATCGAACACACCAAAAGAAATTTCAACATCTGAAATTTATGAATTTTCTTAAAAGAAAATCTGTAAAAAATATTATACCTCTTAAAACCACCAAGAAAGATCTCCATAATGTTCGTAAAATCAACATCTCTCAAGAACACACATCAACCTAGGCTATACTGTCCATGTCTTGATGTGTGCATGGGCACAGCAGCCTTGGGTGTGGCATAGAGGCATTTCCATAAATAGTGCGTGATTGCATTTCAGTAAATAGGATAGTATGATTTTTAGGAATCCTAATGTTCCCTTTTGACAATCCATGAAAAGCTTAACGTACACCTAGAGGAGGGGTGGGTGCTCAAAAGCACCCAAGCCCTTGACATGGGCAGAAGGGATGGGCGGTAAGACAAAAAATGTGCCATTCAACATGCTCCTAGCCCATATCAGCTTAAACTACGAGGCATTCCCAACATGGGTTGGGGGCGGCTCTAGGCTTTCGTGGAGGGGTGACCTAAGGTTCTCTTGGGGGTTGGGTTACCCCTAGGGATGGGGATTGGGACCCGGTGTGGCAACATTACACATCTGGCTTTGGCTAGTGGCTTTCTAAGTGGGTCACTACTAGCATGCGATATGCGACAGTGGTGGTACGTAGTTGGCTGAGTTGGCTATCCCATGGCCAGTGTGCTCGAGTGTGCCTTGACCTGGTGCCTGGCATGCTTGAGTTAGCACAAGACACCACTTCGGTGGCATGGCAAGACTTAGAGCGATGTCTTGCATGGAATGTCATGGTGCCCTCGGAAGGTGCCATGATCGTCAATGGGCATAATGGCTCGAGCAACAGTTCGAGGATGTACTGTAGGCGTGTTGGGCCTTTAATGCTATAAGCGGAGCGTGGACTACATGGTCATTTGAGATGCATTTTGATGACATGGCGTGCGCACCAAGGCGGCTAACTAGTTGTGTGTGCAAGTAAGAATAACATGAGGGACTCTACAAGCAAGACGAGTGTCGTGACAAAGCAAGGAAATAGTGTATGGGCTGGTCAAACAGGGCTTGATGTGTCAATGCTCTTGGTGAGCAATTTCTTTGTCAATGCATGTGGGGCATGTTGGTGGGTCAGAGAATGGCTCAAATGGCGAAAAGGCTCGCCTTAGCTAGGTGATGATCGGGATGTCACATAATTATGACAAAGAGAAAAATATGGCCATGATAGTTAGTATCAGAGTAGCGATTATTACCTCTGATACAGTTGATATCAGAGTATGGTTATTGGAGAATGGATTGCTCAGATACAAATGAGGTATTGAGCATGATTGTTGTGGTTTCGAGTAACAGGAGGGTTGCTGGCTACAAAGTCTATCGACGTCAATCGTGTGTGATCAAGTACGAGACTTGCCCGGGATCGAGATGATGTTGACAACACGGATAAAGAAGTCTTTGGTGAGATGGACAGCCTTGAAGCATGTGTAGCATTCGGAAATGAATGCTTATAGAGAAACATCTTGATTGCTCAGGGGAGCAACTCAAAGGCATGTTAGCAGGTGACATTGAATGGCATGTGTGTCATATAGGTCTGACAGATTAGGCTACCATATGGGGTTGGGTTCATGTCATGACAACAAGGGAAATATGTGGTGGCAGAAAGGAAGGGGCACAGTGGTGCCAAGGAGAATCTGAATGGATGTCGCTTAGGGTGAAGACACGGGTTGTTGAGATACTTAAGTGGCGCTAGACAATGTTCAAGAGTCTATTCAGGGTGAAGGAAAGTTCGCTCAGGTATTAGAGAGAGTGACATAATGTTGGCTCAGGGTAAAGGTAGTGTGCCAAGGTACAAGGGTGGCACAATTGAAGACAAGAGCAAGGACAATGCTTACTTAAGGTGAAGGTGAAGAAAACCGAGGTACTAGGGTAACACAGTAATATAAGGATAGCTTGTGGCAAGCTATAGAAGACATTCAATGGACTGAAGGTGAAGTGGTAGAATGATATATGCCTTCTCAGGGTGAAGACATACAAGTGTCAAGGTACTAGAGGGGCAGCATAAGAGGATGGTTAAGCTAGACACTAATAAAGCTCAGGGAGATTGAGAGGTATAGTGGAAGCTTAAGTGAGGGAACACTTAAACTCTAGTACACAAAGCAAGCGACGGCAGGCGCAGGCACGCCACAACAAAAGTCATTCATTCGAGGTACTACTGTGGACAAAGTTCATGTGTAGGCTTTGCTATCTTGGCTAGCTAAGTGTCAGGATTTATACCGATGCAAGTTAGTATGCTACACAGGGTTAAGGATGTTGTCAGAGTGAGATCTAGAAACCTCATAGGTATGGTATGAAAGTCCAAGCAATTGACACAAGTGGTTTCGAACATTGGGAGGGATGTCGGCCACGAGTTGGGGAGCTCGATAAATTGAGTTTCAAGGCAGGAAAGCTCATAAGACCTATTAGCTGAAGTCAGCACAAGTCAGTGTGGGTTAATTGTTGCGTTGATAGTTTGCAAGTTGATTAAAACTAAGAAACTGATTAGTTTGCTATGCAGGGAGTACAATTCTTAGAATAGCACAAGCATCTAGAAGATTGTGTTAAGTCAAGAAGTCCATCAGAGTGGAAAGTCCTCAGAGGCAATACATGATGGACTGTGCAAGGGCGGTTTCGAGCAACAAATAAGGTTGTTGGTTGTGGAACATCTGGGATGTTTAGGATGCAGCTTAGTTAGGCAAGCGAGGGGATGTTCATGTATGGGACTGTGCAGCTGCTTGCGTGCCAGAATCAAGGGCAGTTTGGCGTGAACAACTCAAGGTATGATGAGTTCACAATGGTTGGTTCTAGTGGAATAAATCCATGTTGCATGGCGTTGCAGTTGGCTTGTGAACTACACCTTGAGAGGTTCATGGATTAGAGCTCTTGAATGAGAGATCTGTGACTCGATGGACGGAGTCACAGCTTGGTTTGCAAGAGCCTAAGCGACATGGCGTGTTATACAAATAAATGGTTAGAGGATCCTGCCTAAGGAGCAAAGTGAATTGGGCTAATTTCGGGGGCAAAACGAAGCTTAGGTCGGGTTTATTCACTGGTTGAACCATGTTCATAGTTTGAAGCCACAAATGTCAAGATTTAGTGTAAAGAGTATTTCTTGTTAGGTCAAGCAAGCGTCCATGAGAGGATCGTGTACGGAGTGTTTATGTGCAACGGAACGTGCACAACAACACTTAGAGTTCCCTGAAGATCAAGATTGATTCTAGAGCAGACGATGTACAGAGTCAAGCCAAGTTCAATGAGGTACTAGCCAACGATCGAGAGTGATCAAGGCGTAAGGGGTGTCTAAGTCGAAGTGTAGCACTTGGTATTGTGTTGACAAGGGCATCAACCAAAGAAGTGGGGGAGGATGTCACAGACATGTCTTGGCATGTGCATGGGCACAACAGCCTTGGGTGTGGAACAGTGGCCTTTTTGTAAATAACGTGCGATGGCATTTTGGTAAATAGGCCAAAATAATTTTTAGGGGTCTTACTGTTCCCTTCCATCAATCCATGAAAAGCTTAGCGTATACCTTAAGGAGGGGTGGGTGTTCGGAAGCACCCAAGCCCTTGACATGGGCAAGAGGCATGTCAAGGTATGGGCAGTATAACATACAGTGTGTCATACAATATGCTCCTACCCCACATGAGCTTAAATTGCGAGGTATCCCCAACATGGGTTGGGGGAGGTTCTAGGTTTGCCTAGAGGAATGGCCTAGTGATCTCTTGGGGGTTGGGTTCCCCCTAGGGACGATGCTTGGAGCCCTATGTGGCGGCACTGTGCATCTAGCTTAGGCTAATGGATTTCTATGTGGGGCACTACTAGCATGCGATATGCGATAGTGGTGGCACATAGTTGACCGAGTTGGCTATCCCGTGGCCAATGTGCTCTGGTATGCCTTGTCCTTGTGTCTGGCATGCTTGGTTTAGCATAGGACACCACTTTAGTGGCAGGACAAGACTTGGGGCGACATCTTGAGTGGAACATCATGGTGCCCTCATAAGGTGCCTTTGTCGTCAGTGGATATAATGGCTCAAGCAACAACTTGAGGATGTATTATAGGTGTGTTGGGCTTTCAGGGCTACAAACGGAGTGTGATGGATTCCATGGTCATTTGAGATGAGCTTCAATGGTACGGCATGCGTGCTGAGGTGGCTGACTAGTTGTGTGTGAAAGCAATGATGACATAAGGGACCCTACAGGTGAAACGAGCGTCGTGGCAACACAAGGAAGTAGTGTGTGGGCTGGTCAAGCAGGTCTTGATGTGTCAGTGCTTTTGGTGAGCAGTTTCCTTGTTAGTGCATGTGGAGCATGTCGGTGGGTCAAAGAAGGGATCAAATGGTGGAAAAGCTGGCCTTGGCTAAGTGATGGTCTGGGCACCAAACAGTTGTGACAGAGAGAAAAATACGGCAGTGACATTACAGCTGTGTCAGCCCTAGGTTTGTTGACATCCCTAGGTTTGCTGATGTCAACAGCAAGAGGATCCCAGTATGATGCAGGAAAGCCTAGAGATGGGCTGCTAACCTGCAGGTTTATGGGCCCACAAATAATACGGCAAGATTCTTACTTAAGAATTTGATCAATCAATCGGTATGCATTCTGTTGGAAGGGTAATAACAGCAAACTTAAAGGCACCCAACAGTATCACAAGGTTCACACAACACCCATATGGTTATTTCAGATCACTAATAGCAAACATAAATCACCGTAACAGGCCCACACAAGTGTTTGTTTAAAGAACAACTTCTCTAACCATGTAGGTAGGGAGTTACCACAGAAAATAATTAGCGACTGTTAAAGGGGTTTCAGATTTGGGGTGTAACAAGGACTGATACAAGACTATTCTCTGTGTGCTGTAGGGTAGGACTTATAAGGGAAACAAGATAGCAGTGGGAAAATCAGGAACTAAAGCAATGTAGGATTAGAATGACTTAACACAAATCTCGACAGGTAATTTTAATAGGTTTTCAGTAACTAAGGAAGGAGGCCGATGGGGAAAAGGGGTCTATAGATATATGGATTTGCAAAGGAAGTGTTGCAGCAAGATATGTAAGTTCTACAAGCTAGGGATAACAAGGAGAAAGAAAATGGATTGACATAGAGTATAACAGGAAATGATTTAAAAGGTGAACAAGCCTGTAGTTAATAGTTTGACACATATTTATCTGTAGATGGGGTTGAACCCAGCAGAACCTTGGATTTTGATGTATAGCAAGGTAAGGTCAGAAAGGAGAGGAATTTCAGCAATATTTTGGGGCCCTAATGCCTGTACGTAAGGTTGCTATCAGGTGTTTTTGTTGATAATCTTTTAATGGTTCCCGGTTTAGGTTAAAAGAAGATAATTCTGCAGCAGTTAAAATAGAGGATGGGTTTCATTTTTGAGAGCAAGACAGGGATTTGTATTTGGGTTCTGGTCTGATGATCAAAACAGCAAAGGGTTTCCTCTCTATAGAGGTCACAGGGTTCTAGAGATACTTTGGGTTTCTAACAGGGAAGCAGGAAGGGATAATGGATTGGAGCAGATGGGTTTTAAACAGGGTTTAACAGCACAGACCAGGAGATTGGTATTGATCTATGTCTGCTCCAGGCTACATCTGGGATGGATTTTGTGTTTCCAATAAATAAAACAACAGTAAAGCTTAGATGAACACCGCCGCAGTGTATAGAAGTTGAATATTCTTGGGTTCTGAAAAAGGAAAACAGGAAGAAAAGAACAAAGAAGAAGAAGAAGAAGAAGAAAGAGAAGAAAAGAAAAGAAGGAATAGGCTTACCTGTGTTGTAGAGTCCCACTACGAACAGCAGGCTCTTGGAGTCTCACCAAGAGTGAACTAAACCATGGAGTCTCACCATGGTTACACTCAACCAGTGGTAGGTTGAAAATGGAAGACCAGCCGTGGGTTTTTGCCAAAAATCTTCCATTCATTCATTAAGTTCAAGTACATGTCGACATCCCCATCTTATAGACTCAAACAACCAAAAAAATAAGAAGTTCCCAAAAAGAAAAACACCCAAATCATGGAGTTACGTAGGAGCTGTTGACCACTTGTTTTCTCATTTATAGAATATTGAAAAAATTACCCAAAAACAAAAATTAGAATGACCACAATGTCCTAAACTCTATTAAAACATAAAATATTAAATATAAACATTAAAATAACCCAAATAAAAGCTCTACTACTAAACTAAAGCCTCCATGTGATGTAGCAAAGGGTGACCCTCCATAATTGGCCACATGTAGACCCCACCAAGGCACATGTGGGGCCCACTTGATCTTCCATGTCCGCATCAAACTCAACTGGTTCAAAAAAACTCATCATTGAGTTTTGTAGTAAGAAAGGATCAGCAACATGGAGAAGTTCGAACTGTGTAACCATAAGCTGCATCTTCCATAAGGCATTTTCTGATGTAGACCTCTTGCCTCGCAAGCAACTGACAATGGAAAAACCTCGTAATAAACCACATCTAGAGTCATCTCGAGCCCATGAAACCGAAGGGAAATTGCAAGTCTGCACATGACTAGATTGTCTTTAGACTCCGGCTCATCAAGTAGTAAGGTTACTGCAAGGAGTTGTAGTTCTGCGTCAGATTGAAATGTGCCTTCAACTTCTTCAACTTCAGGCTCTTCAAAGTCTAGAACAACAATTTCGAACTAGTGAGGAACTAGGGCAGCAACATCACAAATAGCTTGTATCATCACTGGCTTATCTATCACACCCAAAACATCATCACTGGCCTGCTCAGCTTCTCCTGTATCAAGATCCTCCTGTGTCACACTAGTTGTAGGCTTGTCTTCCTCAGGCTTCTTCGGTTGATCTTAAGTTTCCAAACCATCTATCTTGGCATCTTCATCAACTGCATTAGGAATTTCTTTTGCCTTCTTGTCTGTTGAATTTGGCGGGATCATAAGAAGTTGTTGTGGCAAAATTCAAGGCGATCGATGCCATTCACCATTAAGCCAAAGTCTCAAGATACGACTCTCCTCATAAAACTTAGCTCCTCAATCCAAGGCTTTCTCAACACCACTTTATAATCTATCAAAGGAACAACCTTACACCAAGTAGTGTCATAATATTCCCCGTAATTGAATTAAATGATAAAATCATCATCATCATTATAACAGCCGAAGGATCTGATTGCCGGATCTTGTGAGAATCTCTTAGCCAGATGGGACAAAATCAGATTTTCCTCAAATCTGTCACTAATTAGAATTCATATGCCCTTTCTATGAGGAAAAATAAATTTGTTCCTAATCTCAAGAACCATCTCAACTATTCCAAGGTTTGGTTCTTTTCCAAAATTTCAAGGCTTCACCCTTCCAAGACTCCCTTTCAAGATTTTGGGGTTTTCTTCCAAGATTTCAAGGTTTGTAGGACTCAACAGGGTAAGGATCAGTTGGGAACCTAGCTCTAATACCAAAATTGATGCCGGACAGCCTAGAGATGAGCTGTTAACCTAGGGGTTTATGGGCCCACAAATAATAGGACAAGATTCTTACTTAAGAATTTGATCAAGCACCTGGTATGCATTCTTTTGGAAGGGTAATAACAGCAAACTTAAAGGCATCCAGCAGTACCTCAAGGTTTACACCACCCATACAGTTATTTCAAATCACTAACAGCAAATATAAATCACTATAACAGGCCCACACAGGTGTATGTAATTAAAGAACAACTTCTCTAACCATGTAGGTAGGGAGTTAGCACAGAAAAGAATAAGTAGGGACTGTTAAAGGGGTTTCAGATTTGGGGTGTACCAAGGACTGATACAAGACTGCTCTCTGTGTGCCGTAGAGTAGGACTTATAAGGGAAATAGGACAGTAGTGGGGAAAATCAGGAACTGAAGCAATGTAGGATTAGAATAACTTGACACAGATCTCAGCAGGAAGTTTTAATAGGTTTTCAGTAACTAAGGAGGCTGATGGAGGAAAAGGGGTCTATAGATGTATGGATTTGCAGGGGGAGTGTTGCAGCAAGATATGTAAGTTCTACAGGCTAGGGATAGCAAGGGGAAAGAAGATGGATTGACATAGAGTAAAACAGGAAATGATTTAAAAGGTGAACACACTGTACTAAATAGTTTGATAGACATATTTATCTGTAGATGGAGGGTTAATGGAGCTGATTTCAGCAGGACCTTAGATTTTGATGTATAGCAAGGTAAGGTCAGAAAGGAGAGGAATTTCAGCAATATTTTGGGGTCCTAATGCTTGTATAAGGTTTGCTAACGGGTTTTGTTGCAGGGTTTCGAATCAGAAACTTTTAGATACTCTTTTTAACAGTTCCAGGTTTAGGTTAAAGGAAGATAATTCTGCAGAAGCTATAATAGAGGATGGGTTTTATTTTTGAGAACAAGACAGGGATTTATCTTTGGGTTCTGGTTTGATGATCAAAACAAAGGGTTTCCTCTCTACAGGGGTCGCAGGGTTTTAAATATACTTTGGGTTTCTAACAGGGGAGCAGCAAGGGATAATGGACTGGAGAAGATGGGTTTTAAACAAGGTTTAACAGCACAGACCCGGGGATTGGTCAATGTCTGCCGCAGGCTATGTCTGGGAGGAATTTTGTGTTTCCAATAAAGAAAACAACTGTAAACGTTGGATGAACACTGCCACAAGGTATAGAAGTTGAATATTTTTGGGTTCTGCGAAAGGAAAACAGCAAGAAAAAAACAAAGAAGAAGAGGAAGGAGAAGAAGAAAACAAGAAAGAGAAGAAAGAAAACAAGAAGGAATAGGCTTACCTGTATTGTTGAGCTACTACCAACAGCAGGCTCTTGGAGTCTCACCATGGTTACACTCAACCAGTCGCAGGTTGAAAAGGGAAGAACAGTCGTGGGTTTTCTCCAAAAATCTTTCATTCATTCATTAAATTCAAGTACATCAATATCCCCTTCTTATAAAATAAAACAACCAAAAAAAAAAAAATGTTTTCAAAAAGAAAAACACCCAAATCATGGGGTTACCTAGAAGCAGTCGACCAGTTGTTTTCTCACTAATAGAGCATTGACAAAATTATCCAAAAACAAAAATTGGAATGATCTCTATGTCCTAAACCCTATTAAAACATAATATATTAAATAAAAACATTAAAATAACCCAAATAAAAGACTCTACTACTAAACCAAAACCTCATGTGATGTAGCAAAGGTGACCTCCATTGTTGGCCACATGTGGGCCCCAATTAATCTTCCATGTCCGCATCACAGTGGGTTCACGATCGCTGCTCTAATACCAACTTGAGCTTCTCTGGTGTACCTGCAATAGAATAGAAGGGGAGAAAAGAAAGAGAGGAAGTAGAGGAGGAGAAGAAAGAAGGTATGCACAAAGGATTGGGAAATCATTTGAGTTTTCTACTCTCTATACAGTTGTGTATATATATGTATATATCTCACTATACCATATGATATGGTATGCAACACATATACAGGGATATAAGAGCCATATCAACAGTTCCGTGACACAGTAGGCCAGAATGACCAGCAATGGGAATGGTTTTCCCATCCTGGAACATGCTAGAGGTATTCCATGGCTTTGCTTGGGTTCTAGTATTTTCTTAACCAAAAATATATAAATTATTTAATTAAATAAAAAAGATATTATAAAAATATACTAAATAGGAAAACTATAAGGAAACATCAAACATAGTGTATGTTCCTATATTTTTTACCATGTTTTACATTTTTTTGAATTTTGAATTTTTTATTTTTTATATATTTTTCATTTTCATTATCTTCGTTCAATCATGCACATAGAGGGAGATATTGCAGATGATGTTACTCATACAATTAGAGCGGTATAGCTGAAGTGGAGAGGTGTTTCTCGAGTGTTGTGTGATAAACAAATACCACTAAAATTAAAAGGAAAATTTTATAAGACAACTATAAAACCAGTCATGTTTTATGGGGCAGAATGTTGGGCAGCCAAAAAACATGTACATAAAATGAAGATGTAGAGATGGATGAGTGGCAAGACTAGAAATGATAGAATTAAGAATGACTCCATTCGTGGGAGCATAGGTGTAGTACCCTGTCTCTTATAC
>JAOXJP010142839.1:0-27310 GCA_025762735.1 Platanus orientalis | reverse complement strand
AAGGTGAAAATATGAATTCTTCGCCTGTGATGCTTCATGACAAGAAGGCTTATGTAGGCTGAGAAATTCAGTGATCTAGATGGCAAACAATGTGTATTGAGCCTTTGGAGGTGGAAGGGTAAAATGGTAATTTTCCTAATTATGATGTTTTGTCTCAGAAAAACTTACAGGAGGTGGAAAACTTACTTATGACTTGAATGGGGTTCTAAAACGTGGACCCTCAAAGTCCCAATGGTGCTTTTGAGTGAAATTAGGGTTTGTCTTGAAATTGTGCTTTTTGAGCTGTAATAAGGTTCTTTGATTGATTCATTTGTGTCTAGAACATCTGAAAAGACTTTCCTACGAGTGACTAACCTTCTAGGGTTCAGGTTGGCTCTTCCTAAGCTAAGGGTGTTCAAAGTTCTGCCTGTTAATAACTGTTATACTGACCTTATACCATCACATGACCTAAGACAAAATTTGGGTGCTTACAATATCAGAATGCTCTAAAGAAAATAAAAGAGTGCCTCCTTAAGCCACCAATCTTAGCTGCACCAATTCTAGGAAAGCCACTGATTCTCTACATCGCAACACAAAAAAGTCGTTGGGGGCACTTCTTGCATAAGTCAACGATGAAGAGAGAAAATGCTTCGTACTACTTGAGTCAAACTCTAGTAGGAGCATAGTTGAACTACTCACCCATTGAACAGAGAAGTCTTGTTTTCATCTTTGCTATAAAGAAGTTTTGGCACTACATGTTGGCACATACTGTTCGAATCATTTTACATGATGACCCCCTTAAGTACATCATGATGAGACCAGTACTCTCTGAAAGATTGGCTATATGGGCTCTTCTTATGTCAGAATTTGAGATCGCCTATGTGCCTCAAAAGGTGGTGAAAGGATGAGCCTTAGTAGATTTCCTTGCGAATTACCTAATCCCAGCAAAGTAGGAATTATCTGAAGACTTTCCTGATGAAGAAGTCTTTTACTTAGATATTCCACCAGCATGAAAAATGTTTTTCGGTGGTGCTACATGCAAAGACAGAGCTAAGGTAGGAGTTGTGTTTGTCACCCCACAAAGTGAAGTGTTACCTTTCTCCTTTACTTTAATACACTTACGTTTAAATAATGTGGCTAAATACTGAGCTCTCATCATTGGATTAGAGATGGCCCAAGAGTTATTGCTTCACCAGCTCAATGTATATGGAGATTCTCAACTTATTGTAAATCAACTATTAACAAAGTATGATGTACGTAAGCCAGACTTGATTCCATACCATAACTACGCATTCCCATCTTATGGAACAATTTAAAGACATCACCATAGGGCATGTGTCAAGAAATGATAATAAACAAGTGGATGCCTTAGCAGACCTTGAAGTTACTATAGCCTTACCTAAAGAAGAAGCAACCACAGTTCTTGTTTGTTGACAATGGATACTACGCCACTTGGCATATTTTGGGAGCATCAACACAATAATGTTGTCTCTGTGTTTGAAATTGAAATTGAAGACTGGAGACAACCACTCATCGACTACTTGCAATATGGGAAGCTACCAAATGACCTAAAGCATAAAACCAAAATACAACGATGTGCACCCTGATTTTTATACTTTAATGGTCAACTTTATTGTTGTTTTTTCAATGATGTTTTCATAAGATGTCTTGGAAATGATGAAGTTCGAGGAGCTCTAGAGGATGCACATTAATCCGGACCAAAACTCCATGATCAGTTAAAGAAGATGGAGTTTTACTAGCCAATAATGGTGAAAGATTCAATGGAATATACAAAGCAGTGCCAAGCATGTCAATTCTATGGAGATTACATTCGTCAACCTCCAGAACCACTGCATCCTATGGTCACGTCACGTCCGTTTGATGGATGGGGACTCGATATAGTGGGTCCACTCCCAAAGTCATCAAAGTAGCATCTTTACATCTTAGCAACAACAAACTATTTCTTGAACTGGGTCGAAGTTATCCCTCTTAAGGAGATAAAGAAAGAGAGTGTAGTATAATTCATCAAGAACCATAATGTCTTCCACTATGGAATCCCGTGTATATTGTCACAGATAACAAAAAAACCATTCAAGAACAGCTTGATGGACCAATTCTGTGAAAAGTTTGAGATAAAGTAGTGATTTTCTACCATGTACAATGCTCCTGTCAATGGACTTGTTGAAGTGCTCAACAAAACTCATTGCACACTACTTGAAAAGACTGTGTCAAGGTCGAAGAAAGATTGGCATGAGTGAATTAGTGAAGTGCTATGGGTGTACCGTACATCATTTCAAACTCCAACTCACTCTACACCATACGCCTTAGTATATAGTGTAGAATTTATTCTTCTATTGGCATGCCAAATCCCATCACTATGGATCGCTATCCAAGATGGGCTTATAGATGATGAAAATAGAAGGTTGTGGCTTATAGAACTAGAGGCACTAGATGAAAAGAGGTTGGAAGCACAACAAAGACTAGAATGCTATCAGGCTTGCTTTTCTCATGCATTCAACAAGAAGGTTTGACCCAAGTCTTTTCAAGTTAGAGACTTGGTGTTTGTAGTTTGGAAACCCATTATCTTGTCTCACCATTCAGGAAAGAAGTTCAATCAATCCAAAATAGGATGGACCACATGTGGTAAGAGAGGCTTACTCTAATGGTGCATACCTCCTAATCACACCAGAAGGACTGTGTCTTGGCCCCATCAATGGGGAAGTTTCTCAAAAGATATTATCCCTAAAAGAATCTTTTTAGTCTTGACTCATGAGAATTTTTTAGGATCATGATAGAAAATGCACATATTTATCATTGAAATTGGAAATACTTGCTCTAAATACTATCAATAAAATTTTAAATATTTTATAAAAATAAAAATAAAAAGTGACATGACTCCCCAAGTTGACTCCGGTGACTCCCGAGTGGACTCCACTCCTGAGCTATCTGAGTCGAGTCAAAAATCTGAGTCGACGAACCTTACTTTCACTAGCATGAACATCATATATGTCTTGGGGTGGGTACATGCATCTATATTTCCATGTTAGTGTTGAGATCATATATGTGATTTATCTCTTCAATTTTTTGAACCATTTATGGATTAGTATACATGAATATCTTTCACATGAGATTTATGTATAATTTATTTTACTGATAGATGAGTATGGATTTTGGTGTTGGTTTTGGAAATAGGGATTTGAAATGATATAACCCTAAGTGGGATGATGCATGAGTGATGACTGCCATTAGGCGAAGGGGCTATATACTCACTGTAGAAACCAAAAAGTGTGTGCGAATGGAAAAATAACATAACATTCACCACACTTAGTCCAACAAATGAATAGTTACAACCTCATTCACCCAGAATCAAAAGACTTCAGATACCTGCTTTTGCCACAAAAACTGCGCGTGAATGCACTGTTCTCATTAGCGCACTACAGAGACTAGATACTTAAATTCGACTCTATCTGTTCCCGGGGTGGTTATTTTGGATAACCACTACTCTTATGAGTTTCCTAACTACCCAGGAGATGAAAAATGGTGGATTCTCGCATAAAGGATTCACCTATATCTTTGGGATAAGGATTTGAAGAATCGCACTCCAACAAAGAATCCATGAAAGAGAGAGTTCTTCCTCAACAAGGACTCTATAACTCGTCTTAACACCTATAAATACTTTAGAGATTAGCACGAGGAGGCAAGGTTGGAGAAATTGGAGAAGTTTTAAAAATTTTGAAGATCCATCATAAGTATAAGCTCTCAAGGAACTAAGCAAATTGCACCCATCCCTTAAAAGTCCATAAGTTTACCTCTCTTTCAAAATAGGAAGAAGCAAGCCCATTATACGTCTGCGATCTATCCAAAGAAGATATCATAGGAAGCTTAATGACAAATTAAGCCATGACTAGGTAAATTTGTTGGTGTATGACTAGTGTAATCATATATATATATATATATATATATATATATTCAAAAATAAAGGAATACTATCTTTTATCCCTTCTTCTTCTTCTTCATATTCATGCAACTTTGTTTGACAATATAAGCCGAGAAACTTAAAGTTAATTAGAGGTTGGTTGTGTCAAACGGCTGTAATTAACAAGTCAATTAGACTTGAAGTATTAGTCCTCACTCATAAAATAATAAACTAGCCTCTAAAACAACTAGGTAATTTATTTAACGAATTTTGCCTCATATACGGCTCGAAATTTGGTGTTACAAATTTCTGGCACACCCGGTGGGATGATACTTTCCTCTTATTTTTCTTTAAGTTCCGTTGTATTAATGGGTGTTTCCTTCTTTCATCGGTACCTCAATGGAGTTGCAACCGAGGAACCTTCTACCGGTTTACCATGAGTGACACCAAAAACATGGGTTGAGGCTTTGGTCTCCCCATCACCATCTGTCCATACGGTTGAGGCTTCGGTCTCCTAACAAAAGGTTGAGGCTTCAATCTCACTAACTTCACCAAGGGTTGAGGCTTTGGTCTCCCCCCGGGCAATGGCAGCATTGCCTGTTTCTGTTGAAAATGGCAATCCTAATAATAAACCAAGGGGTTATATTCCCCAAATCATTTTGAATAATTTAAGGAAATAGTAGATACCTAAGTCTGAGCTGAACCTTGATACAAAGGCCATTAAAGCCTTGGGAAAAGCACATATTGTTGATTCGGACAAGGGCCCAAAATTTCATTCACCGTAGTTAAATTGCATGAATGAGGATGAATATTCACATTCTCCGGGGTTTAAAATCACGAATGATGTGAAAAATCTTCATTCGCAAAGAAACACTCGCCGCCACAAACAACACCACACATGGAGAAGGGAGAAGTCTTGGATGTCTAAGTCTGAAACTAATCTTCAATTACCCGACAACACTCGCCAAGAGAAAGTCCAAGTCAGTGACCTTGATTGTCTCACAGACCCTTTGTTGCAAACATCTCCCGCAGATGAGATTGAAGTTTCTTATTAACGCAAGAATGTACGCTCACGAAAAAGACGACATTCGCGCGATGTTACTATGGAAAATGTGTTGTGTATTGTCAATTCCATTTTAGAGAATGTGGTAATACATCTGTGTATGATCAGCTGCTAGATGAAAAAGAAAACGTCAAGAAGTCAAGAACAAGACATAATGACCCACAACAAATGCAAAGGGAAGTCGAGGCAAACAAAGTAATTCAAATAGGTAAAACTTGATGTGACCAACCAAGCGTAGGTTTGTGGACTTAGAGCTCACCCACACAACCATAGAAAAGGCCCCACAATAAATCCAAAAGACCTAAGTGGAGAACAGGACAAAAAATGCAAAAAAATCATATCTAAGAATTGGGATCGATCCCCATTTTTTTAGGATTGGTCACGCTAGACCGGTCACACCTTCACTGGGACTGATCACATGGGACTGATCCAAAATAAACTGGGATCGGTCCCCAACGACAGAAATGGAAATTTTGTGTTTTTTTTAAAATTTGAAAATATCCCTTTTTAATGGGTATCTTGTGACCGTTTGAGGGACGAAACCCTATTGTTTTGAGGGCTATTTAAAGGGTCTAAAAGCGTTGAAAATTTTAGAGTCTTGGAGATAAAGATCCTTCATTAAGAGTTGAGTAAAAATGGTTGTCTAAGAACCACAATTGTTAGAGTTCTGTCTATAATCATTGTGCTGCATACAAAGGGACCTTGAAAGGCGTTCTACACTGATAAACTTGAAGTGGGAGAAAGTGGCCTAGGTTCAGACCTGCGAATCTGCAAAGAAAGCTTTGAGAGTAGCCAAACTCCCAGATATTTAAATACTGTGGTATTTAAAATTATTTTATCCGTTACACAACATTATTGTTGCACATATATTTGAAATAAACAGATAAACTACTTGAACATACTATGATCTTTTAAATAAAATACACTTACTAAGAAGCATTATTAAGAGAAGAGATTTGACTCTTCATCTAATCACTCAATAAATTTTTGTGCCTTCATCGGAGTCAACGAAGGCATTTTTTAACCCTTGCCGAAGACACCGAGAATTGAAACTCAATTTGTCAGAGTCACCAATTTGTTAGAAGTGTTGGTTTTTGTGATTAATTTTTCTCATGTAATCTGCAGTTATTATTAATAAAATTAATCCACTCTGTGAGGAGCTTTCTACAGTGGACGTAGGCACTCTTGTCGAACCACTTTAAAAGAGGTGTCTATTTGTCTGTGTGATTTTCCTGTGCATCTTTATTCCTTTTAGCATTTTAAAAGCTTTTGGGAAATGCTTGTTATTTGAATAAAAATATAATTTAATATTTTCTAAGTAAAAAATTATAGATGGGTCACATTAAAAATTGTAACATCCTATTCACCCCCTATAGGATAGTGGGACTAGAATTTCAAAATGAACAAAAGGTCTCCACATTCACGCACATCCAGCATGAGGAAAAACATCATTTGTGCATATTTATTAGCGCAAGTGAAAATTTTCATTCACCACCGACGAACTAGAATTTGATTACAGTACACATTACTCCCACTGGATTCCCATAATGCTCAGGGACCAGATAGAAGAACACGTTATCAACCAGAATGGGGCATTCAAGCCACCAGGTCATAAAAGAAACTCGCACAATAATAAAAAGAAATCTAAAGTAGGAACCACTAGAGGTCATACTCTGCCAAAAAACTTGCAACAAGATAATGTGGCCACCCAAATCCCACATGTGCATCACAATTGGCAGCACAATCAGGTAAGGGTAGAGTTCAGGAACTTAATGCTGTTAACCCAATTCAAATCACTCAGGGGGCTTGAAGAAAGTAAACCATAAAGAAGAAGAAGAGTGTTATCTCCTGAACAAAAGCAAAAAAAGAAACATTACACAAAGGCAAAGGGCCAGAGCATGTAAGGTCACCATGGGCACATCCATAAAGGGTCGACCCTTCCTCGCCCTTCTACACTAAAGGTAGTTCGGGCTATACACCCTACGTTGGTAAGGGTAAAATATTTGGGTCTATCCATGACTCCCAAACAACAGTAATGCTCGCCATGGCAAAAAAAGATGCCTCTGCCAACACCCCAAGTCCTTCTGGGTCGCGATCGCAAGCTTTCAACTCCATTAGTATGATGACAAAAGGTTAATTAGCAGTAAGTACCAGGACACCTGAACACCCTTAAGAGGGCTACCAACTACTGGAAGGGGCCTCGTAGCCTCTCCCATTGTGTTCTATCATGAGGATAGTCCCCACACTACACCTAGGACCACCATGACAGTCAATGTTACCTCTACCTCACAAGGGCATGAAGTGACGATAAATGGATTAAAAGGAGATTAAGATCTGCTAACCAACCCTACAACAAACATAGAAAATGTAGACCTCAGAGAGTGTCTTTCTAAGTCTGAAGGGGAACACACTACAATAGCAAAATGACAAGCCCAGGTAGAAAGCCGAGATCGACGTTTAACCGCTCAAGACATCGCAATAGCTGAGTTAAAATCCATGATCGAGCAAATCACACTTGAAAGGCAAGGCACGACCCCACCAAATCATAATCTTACTACAATAGAATTAGCAAGGCCAGTTGTTCCCAGTCAGATGCCTTTGCCACCTTGCCAGGAGCTGCCCCAGCTACAAGTGTTGCACCTAATCTACCTATCCCATAAAGGTCGTTTACATAGGGGCTTCCAGAAGGCCCACACCCACAAGGACCTCACCAAGCTGCTTATCATCAATAGGAGCCACCCTTAGATAGACCTATGCCTCCTTGGACATATGGTTACAATACATATGCATAGCCTTCATTTATGCCATAGGGACCGTACACGCATCCAGCTACACCATGATGGACCTTAATTATATATGGGCAATGATGACTAAAATGCTCAATGAATACAAAGAGCAGGAAACCGTACGTACATACACAACCGGGAAGGCATACCCTTAGTATGTGGATGTGATACCCTTCCCACCGAAGTTTGCCTAGCCTCATTTCAACACATTTAGCCGAACGACGAGTCCCAAGCAACACATTGATCACTTCAAATTTCGGTGCGGTGCCATTACCCAATAGGGTGACTTCTTGTTAAAAATGTTCATTTAGTCTCTAGATGGGGCTGCTTTTACATGGTATTCAAATTTGAAAGTTTATTCCATACCAGATTAAGATTCGATGGAATGGGTGTTTGAACATCAATTCCACGTCACTTATAGGGCCGTGAAACTATATGAATTGCTTAATGAAAGGCAACGAGACAACAAGACAATGAGTCAGTGGGGGACTTTATTAACAGATGAAAGAATATGTCTTATGTTTGTGAGAATGCACCTCCTCTTAAAAAACTCATTGGGATGTGTCTACATAATATAGCCTTCGAGCTTTCTCTCCATCTTATGGCACAGAAGTACTCTAGTTCGATGACCTAATATCCAAAGCATTCTCTCTAAAAAGAAGACTGCTAGACCATAAACATGAGGGAAAAGGAAAAACAGCCATTAACAAGATGAAATCCACCATGGTAGGCACTAAAAAATCGCTCACTAAGTTGAAAGTCAAACATACCACGGAGACAACTAAGCCAGTAGAACAAGAAGCTCCTACTAAAAGGCCATGCATGAAAGAGCGCCAAGAGAAGGCTTATACATTCCATCCTGACGATTTAGAGAGTTTCTTCAAGAAAATAATTGAATCTCAGGATATCATACTCCCTGAGTTAAAAAGACCTGCAGAAGCTGATAAGGTCAACGACCCGAAGTATTACAAATATCATCGTATTCTCGGCCATACATTGCAAGACTATTTTATGTTTAAAGATAAATTTCAGGAATTGATTGATAAGAATACCATGGAACTAAACGCAAATATGAGGGTCGTAACCATAAACGTCGTCTTCGTCTATGAGGATATGGTTAACCTCATGAATCCTTAGGATAATGGTGATGATGGTAATGATGAAAATCATTAGGTCATATTCGAAAGCAAGGTGACATGTAAAAGAAGACTCCCGGCCATTAAAATAGGAACACAGCAAACGCATAGCCATCCTAAATGTGCTTGAAAGAGGCCCCTTCACTTGAAAGAAATAACCAAGAAAAAGGAGAAAAGTCCTAAACTTAAGGCCTCTCCACCATTGCTTCATGAGGACGACTTGTTAGAGCAACCTTTGTGAATGTCGGTGACATTGGAATAATTTACGCCTGAAGATTTGCTCTAGCCTCCGGTCATCACTTGTAATATGGTGTCGATTGTACGTGATAGTGATCCTCACCCACGCAGAGAATCGCATCCAGCACCAACACCATGTGGGTCAACAATAGTGATTGATTGGCTACAGAATAGCTTGACATACCAAGATCACTACAAAGGGGTAACTATCTCAATGGCAGTATATAGATCTAATGTCGGTGGAATCTTCATTCCATTAACAAATTATATACAAGACCCACCACTACGTTCTACAAGAATTACTCGTTTGCCTATGGCACCATGGAAATGCACATACTTTCAGAATGTGTTAACCAAGTTCAAACGACGAGCTTTCCGTTGCCATTAAGCTATATATTTTGAGGCATTTCTCCTTGGCTTTAAGGTTCCTCTATTCACCACCTTCTCAAATGAAAGCTATCAATGCTCGTGTCGTCATTTAGTTAAGTTCATGATATCATGTAGAGAGGTAATGCATAATGACAACTTGTTATTACAGCTATTTTCATTCTCCCTGGATGGTCCACCATTGGATTGGTACATGGACTTAGAGCTGCAAAGCATACATGCTTGGGGTCACTTGATTAAAATGTTTATCCATGAATTTATGAGGCCGGGCATGGAGCCCTACGATCCTTGGAATATGGATCCCATGAGACAACCTCCTCAACAACAGACATATAAAGAATTTGAAGGTGCCCCTGATCAAATCATCGCTCAACTGTTGGATTTTTTACGGTTTGGTGAAACAAAGCAACCTATTAGACAAGAGGTATATCTTACCCAATTCCTAGAGGACTATCAGCACCCTCCACTCACACTATATATAGGGGATGGGGATCCCCATTTTCATACTAGTCGTTTCTAGCAAGAAACTGATTTGCCAGCCACTGCCCATGATTTATTGGTGTAACTTTTTTGGGTCTCTTTAGACTCGCATGCTTTTGAATGGTACTTGACTCTACCATTCTGCCATGATTCTTTGTGGCCAATGCTCATTGATTGCTTTTATTGCCGACAAAGGGCATGTAGACATGATCTTCGATACATACAAAGTGTGATACAATTTTTTCCTTAAGATCAATGGGACGTTAACATGGATGTCAGTGACTCCTTGACTTCAGCCAATGAAGACGATGATACCCTAAACCTATGGAAAACCCTTGGTCACTCAGACGGCTCTAGTGATGATGATGACTCTAACTTCAACACTACATCTCAAGATTTCTTTAAGGATAAAATACCTACTCATCCGTAGATAGAGGCTTGCAATGTTACCAAACTTAAAATCACTACCCTGGTGGAGGGACGTCAGCCACACTGTCGGTATGTCAACCAAGTCAAGCTGCAATCTGGGAAACCTATTCTGCCACGGAGTCCTATAGCCAACCAACAAGCTGATGCAATGAAAAACACGGCTATGAAAGCTGAACACAACAAAGCTATCAAGAAGACGGATAACCTTATTTCATATGATGTGATGGCGCACCTCAAGAAGATCCCGTCATTGTTAACTCTCTATGATGCTCTTTATATGTCGTGAGCTTAGGGTCTCTATAATCTATGCACTAACTCACCCAGATGAGTTCGCCACAAATGATGAGATTGCTAGGGCTTCTTGGAAGACCGCGACACGAGAAGGGTTGTGAATGCCCATGGTCACTTTTGAAGACATCGATCAGTATTCCGATGATCCTAGCCATAATAGACATTATTCATTATAGTTTCTATCGATAATCATCCCTGTGTCTAGAGTAATGATTAATGGCGGCTCACCAATCAACATACTTCCAACCAAAACCCTGGACCACCTAGGAGTAGATCCAGCTCAGCTCAGACCCAGTACACTTGTCATTCAGGGCTTCAATCAAAATGAGCAATGCCCTCTTAGCTCTATTAGGCTACGGACAAAGTTTGGCCACATAGAAGATTGGACATTTTTTTTATGTATTTGATGTAGACACTACTTACAGTGCCCTCATCAGTCAGTCATGGATGCATAAATTTTAGGTGGTCCCCTCCACATACCATCAGTGCATCAAGTACCCATGGCAAGATACTCAAGGTACTATAATAGCCGATAGTAATCCTTTCCTAATAGTGGACGCTTATTTTGTTGATGCCACATATTATCAAAAGTTTTATCCCCAAGAAGTAACACGTGATACTTTAGGGAGGGACAATGATAGTAATGTCAAGCCTCGAAAGCTTAAGGTACGACAGGGCATTAAAGTGACTAAGGACAAACCCATGTTGTTACCTAACTCAGTAGCATGAAATTTTGTTCTTCCATTAGCACGCCTGTCAGAAACACAAGTTGACCCTTATTGAGCACCTTCAATTTTCCTCCCCGAAGGCCGTATCCGGTTAAGGGATCATTCAGGTCCTATATCAAAAAGAGAACTCAGAGACCCAAATAATCTATTGCCACACATGAAGTTGGCTCCCTAGTTACTCCAGAACTCCGGCTTTGACCAACAGGGGAAATGAAAGAATTCTTATAAGGGCAAGAAAGTTCTAACTCAATAGTTTGAGCGATTAGTCCTCCATTCCAAGAACAAAGATGATACAGGGGGTTGGTCAAAAAGCCCACCAAGTTAAAAAATTTCCTCCCATGCAATAATAACATACGGGATTGACCTACTAGAGGACGCTCCCTTCGAATGACACAATCGTCATCCTTTGAAGATTTTATTATGGGGCTGGTGATGCCCGCTCCCCTAGAACTTGAAGATGGAGACCAAACAATAGTAGACGACCTGATTAAAGTGAACCTAGGAACGGAGGAAGACTTTCATCCCACTTTCATCAATGCACGCCTTTCTTTAGAAGAACAAACACAGTATCTCGTGTTTTTGAGACAGAACCAAGATGTGTTCACCTGGCCGTCCATCGCCTCACCATCAATCCATCTCAGCGGCCTGTTAAGCAACATCCTCGTTAGGCTAGACATGATATCACCGACAAAATAGAGGGAGAAGTGGAAATGTTACTTAAAGCTAAGTTCATTCATGAGGTTCGATATCCAAAATGGCTGGCCAATATCGTGCCTGTATAGAAAAAAATGGTTATATTAGGGTGTGTATCGACTATAGGGACCTTAATGGCGCATGCCTGAAAAAAGACTTCTTGCTACCACTTATAGAGCTACTGGTTGACACTACCATGGGGTATGAAGCTCTCTCTTTCATTGATGGTTATTCAGAATATAATTAGATCCAAAATGGCTTTGAAGGATGAAGAGGCTACCGCATTTTGTACGTCAATTGGAATATTCTATTATAGGGTCATGCCCTTTGGTCTAAAGAATGTCGATGCCACTTACTAGAGGGCAATGACCTACATATTTGAGGACCTGCTACATGATGCGATTGAATGTTATGTTGATGATTTGGTCATAAACACAAAACTCAGACATCACCACATTGCCGATTTAGACCGGGTCTTTCCACAGCTTCATCGTTATAATATGAAAATGAACCCTCTCAAGTGTGCTTTTAGTGTATTTTTAGGGTGATTTCTTGGATTTGTTGTTCAACATAGGGGTATCGAAATAGATCCAAAGAAAATTACCATTATAGGAGAAATGCCAACACTATAGAACATCTCTGAATTCAAGAGATTGCAGGGGAGACTTACATACATTCGCCAGTTCATTTCTAATCTTTCAGGATGTTGCCAGCCCTTTTCACGATTGATGAAGAAAGGAGTTCCTTTTGTGTGGGACCAAGCCTGTCAAAATGCTTTTGACAATATAAAGCAAAACTTATTGAATCCATCGTTATTCATGAGCCCGACTATAGGTAAGCCATTACTACTATATGTGGCAGCTATGGAATCATCTCTTAGGGCATTGCTGGCCCTACACAACGAAGAAAACAAGGAACATGCCTTATATTACCTTAGTAGGATGATGGTCGATGCTGAGCTAAATTACTCTCCCATTAAAAATATTTATTTAGCTCTAATTTTTACGCTACAAAAGTTGAGACATTATCTGCTTACCATGACAATACACCTTATATCAAGGGTTGACCCATTGAAGTACATCATGAGCCATCCCTCAGTGCAAGGGCATATCACTAAGTGGACTATCCTTTCTTAAAATTTGATATTCATTATGTTTCGTAGCGTGCAATCAAAGGTCAAGTGTTAGCAGATTTCCTAGTCGCGTACCTAGTACCTGATGATTCACGTCTTCAAATGGAGTTGCCAGACGAGAATGTCATACAAGTCCAGATAAAGAACTACTCGAAAATGTTCTTTGATGGAGCATCCCGGGGTCCTTTTGCTCCCCAGGAGATAAAACAGATAAGTCTTTAGGGATCGACATAATTTTTGTCACCCCAAATAATGGCATCATCATGCACTCCCTCACATTGACAGAGGGATGCTTAAATAACAAAACTGAGTGTGAAGCTCTGGTCACAAGACTTGAACTGGCTTTAGAAATCCCTATAGATGACCTTACAGTTTATGGAGATTCAGAGCTCATTTTTGCTAAATGAACGGTCTTTACAATATCAAAAATCCAAGCATAATACCTTATTTTCAAAGGGCTAAAGACTTGGACAAGTTGTTTACGCACCTATAGATACAACATGTCAGAGGGGACAATAACGGGCAAGCCGATGCACTCGATAGCCTAGAAACATCTCTTACACACCCAAGGGATGACTATCTCATTGTCCATATTGGAGAAAGAAGGGTTGTCTCCCCATTATCCTTAACCATAGAGGAAGATATCCTCTTCTTCTCTAACACTGAATTACAAGAGTGTGATGCACAAGGTATGGATGACAAATCAAACTCGGGAAAGGAAGATTGGTGTAAGCGCCTAATTCAACATCTCATGGATAAAAGGAAGCTAGCTAACCCTGTCAAGTGTGCTGAAATAAAATAATGCACTCCTCGGTTTACCCTACAAAGCAATCAATTATATAAGCGATCAGTTGATGTCATATTGTTACGTTTTCTATCAGTCGATGAGGTAAGTAATGTGATGACTGAAGTGCATGCTAGTGTGTGCGGCAAACGCTAAAGTGGCCCTCAGCTATAATAACAATTAAAAAGACTTGGCTACTACCGGCTAACAATGGTGGTTGATTGCATTAAGTATGCCAAGCAATTTCACATTTGCCAACTACATAGCGACTATGGCCATGTGCCTGCTACACCGCTGCACACTACCTCTTATTCTTGGCCAATTTCCAAATGGGGGATGGACATAGTGGGGCCCATTACTCCAACATTTGCTAAAGGACACTATTATATTCTTACCGCAATAGATTATTTATTTAAATGGGCAGAGGCTGTCGCCCTGAGAGAAATCAAAACATCCAACATAGTTTGGTTCGTTAAGGTCCACCTCATATACAGGTTCGGTGTCCCTAATCATATAATTACAGACAATGGGCAACCATTTGTCAGTTGACCTTTGTATTGGCTCTTGGCAAAATACAATATCAATCTAGAGCATTCTTCACAATATTATCCTCAAGCTGATGGTTTAACGGAAGTTTTCAACAAGACTCTCTGTAAAATCATTAAGAAAATGGTCTCTAGACATAAAAAGGACTAGCATGAGTGCTTACCGGAAGCACTCTAAGCATATCGTATAACCTTTTGTACACCAACACAGGCAACCCCGTACTCCTTTGTGTTCAGAGCAGAGGTCGTGCTACCAATTGAAATCCTAGTCCCATCGCTAAGGGTTGTAATACAAGATAGTCTGATGGATGCAGAGGCCGCCAATATTCGCCTGTCAGAACTTGAAAGCCTTGATGAATTCAGGCTCATTGCACAAGAGCATTTAGCATTATATCAAGCTTGCATGACAAGGGCTTACAACAAGAAAGTTAAACTTTGCTCCTTCACCATGGGTGAGCTCGTCCTTCATTCACGATCACCACTTGACCCTACTAGACGAAAGGAAGGTAAATTTGCCTCTAAATGGGATGGTCCATATGTTATCAAAAAGGCCTAACCTAATGGTGCATATATTCTCTATGACGTGGAAGGAAACCAAATCCTCCCTATTACCAATACCAAATTCTTGAAGAAATATTACCCCTAAGTGGCAATAATGGGGCTTCAAGGAACTACATCGATTTGATCCTGTTTTATACAGGTACGTAGGCAGTCTGCGTTTCTTCCTGACCTGAATGCAACCACATTCATTCTTTAAAAAACATTGTTGCCAATCTCATTAAAAACCAATAATGGTAATGGGATGTAAGAAGAAGACAACACCCACTCTCAGGTTAAGGGATTTTAAGGGTAAAAAAGGGACGTATATACATTACATAAAGTGTGATGGAAAGGGCATGACGAAAACCCGTATGGGCACCACGAGTAAGAAAATCCACTCATGGAAAGATACAATTCTTATTAATCCCATTAAAAACTAGTAATGGCAATGAGATGCAAAAGTTAAGTGAACCCCAGACCTAGTAGGCAACAATTAGGGGCAAAAAAGGGAGAAAATAACCCAAAATCTCATAATCAAACTATAAGCAGGCTTGATCCTTGTCCAGGGTATGTAGGCAGCCTGTCATAACAAGACAAGTGCAGCCCCATCATCATTCACATCACAAGCTCTCCTTGAGAACTATATCATTTTGTTTTATAACTACATGAAACATTTCTCAAAGGGGGGAGGGGAGACTTACACATGAAATTTGGAGGCACACAAAATTTGGATAAAAATTAAATTTTTATTAAAGAATAAAATGATGCTACAACAAAGAAAATACAATGAATGACACTCTGCCCTACCACTACACTATAGTCTCAATCTCTCGCTGCATCAGGGCTACTAAAGCTCATGAGTTTGGCACGTAATGAAACCAACACCTCCGCATTTACTTCTAGGGCATCATTCGCTGCATTGACGTCCGATTGTGCCACATTGAGGTTATAAATAGTCTACTTAGAGACTCCATCATGCCGGTCAATCTCTCGGCTCATCAGCTTGCCCCTGCAACGGTCCACCATATAGATAGTCTAATGAATTGAATTGCCCACATGGTTGACAAACCTCCTACGAGATTCCAGGTAATTCATTACTTTGTTGAAGTGTTCCTTCAATGCTTCCATCTGTGTCATCTACTTGTCAGCATCTCTCATTAGCGGTCTGATCTCTTCTAACACCTGGGTTTGCTAGGCAGTTCGGTCTGCCATTCTAATCTCCTATTCCTAAAGGCGCAAGCGAACATTGTCCTCAGGCCCTTTTAGGGCCTTGATGTCCTTCACCTCACAAAGTTTAGACAAATCATCAAGGAGACACATTTCTATACCCCTGAACTTGGAGTTGTACACACAAGCTTCTATATGAGCCAGCGTGTCTAAAATATCTTGTTTGACGAAAGAGACATCCGCTTCTTCAACAGACATCCTAACCAAGTGCCTGATAAGTTCATCCCATTCCCGATAAGCTTCATTGACTCACTCCTCCACTTCTTCAGCAGCAGGCCTCCTCACCACATCTACAAAATCAGCATCATTAGATCATAGAAACGAAAAGGACTAGTCACTAAGATAAACAAGAGACTTAATATATACCACAATCGAATAAAGACTCAGTATCCTCCCCTTTAGTTGAGGAAAGGATTTGTCCCGCCTCACTAGCAACCTTGATGATTCTCCAACTTTGGGAATACTAGCAATCCTTCTCTTGGGAGCCATTCCTCAGACACAGAAGGGCTATTTACAAGGCTGAAGGAATGAGAAGGGTGGTGGGCACAACCCTCTTATTTATAAACATGAATGGCTGCAATCCTTTAAAAAGGGTGTCTCGAAAAGAGAACAAAAGCAATAGGCTCGTCTTGTTGCAATGGTCCGAATTCAACCAATGTCATTTAAGTACCTCTTGCAAGGCGATGGTTTGGTATCATCATCGAAAGAATGCTGCTCACGTTGCTTCAGATATAGACCGTCTCAACGTCCATTGTATGAGCAAGATATATCACTTACACAGAAAAGGAGCACACATGATTGTGAGTTTTAACTCTCATAATGTCAATACCAATTCACATCTGACTCTCATAGTCAACTATATTTGACTCTCACAATGTCAAAGATTAATTGGATTCGACTTTTATGAAGTTAATTATGTTCGACTCTCATAATGTCAATTACACGTGATTCTCATAATGTCCACCACATTTATATTTGACTCCCATAATGTTAATTACTCGTGATTCTCATAATGTTCACCACATTTGACCCTCATAGCGTCAACTAGGTTTGACCCTTATAATGGCAACCACATTTGACTCTTATAATGTTAACCATATTCGACTCTTATAATGTCGACCACATGTGACTCTTATAATGTCGACCACATTCAAGTCTTATAATGTCGGTCACATTTGACTCTTATAAGGTCAACCTTACTTGACTCTCAGAATATTGAGTAAAGAAAATGATTCAAAAAAAGAAGAGGAAAATGACAAAGAAAAGACAAGACAGTAAATGATAAAGCTCTATCTTTCTTTCATTAACAAAAAAGGTTTTACATCATTCTAAGGGTACACAACTTTGGAAAAGCATAAAGGAGACATTTACATAGATCCTCTTATGTGATCAGGGATGATTGAATTTGGTTTCCTCGCCTGAAAAATTCTTTATGAAGATGATTTATGGTAGAAGAAACTATAGAAATCCTCAATTTAGGAACGCTTCCTTCTGTTGCTTTCGCCTCCTGGGTCGCTGTGAGAATCGCGATCTAAGCCTGTACCCTCAGTAGTTCCTCTTGGGCATTGGCTAAGTCATTATCAATGCTGGTCATTGAGTCACAAACTCGGTCTAGATCCTCCATCAAGGTTTTTCTTTTAGCCTTAGTAACACTTAGATTAGCCTGAGCCTTAACATTGCTTTCAATATTTGCAAGTTCCGATGCTAGCACTGATTGTTTAACCAAAGAGGTAAAAAAAATCTCTACACCTTGCCAAATCAGGTGACGAGGGTGTTAAGGTTGTCATTAATTCAAACATCCCTGGGCGGATCACACATACTGAGGTAATCTTGGAAGGGCGCCTAATGGCACTAGCGGTGCTCACGATCTTATCTGGACAAGCAAAGGAGCGGTGTCAACAATGGTACATAGAAATACGTTTTATAGTAAAGTGAAAAGTTTACCATAACCCATGGGAGAAATTTTTATGAGTTCCTATCTCGCAGGGAGCCTCTCCTCAGCAGCTAGATTGATAACAACAGAAGAATTTAGTACATGAGGATACACAAAGATGAATATCATGGATAACATAGAAAGGGGTGGCAGTGTATACCTTTCACATATGATATTTCATGTTGGGGATGGTCTTCGCTTATTGACTCTGCCATGATGGGATCGGTAGTTGGCTCGAGAGGATTCACCTCGACTGCTACCTCCTCTCGGGTCAGGCTTTCTTTCTGAGGTGCCTTTACAATCGATTCTCTATCAACCATGTTGCTTCCCTCTTCAGTATGTGGACAGACAACATAATAGGGACATCATCAGTCCCAAGCTTGCTAATTTCATCAACGATTTTGTCTTTGGATTTATCAGCCTCGGGAAGGGTGTCTAACCCAGACATTTCTACATCAATAAAATTAGAAGGTTCACATCTAGCAAGAGTTTCCCCACCACTATCTTCTCCAGTTTGATCACCCACTTCAGTGGTGGCTACAAGGGATTCATTAAGATTCTCTCTAATGTTTTCTAACTCATCGGTTGGTGGGTTGCCCTCCCTGGAACAATCAATTCACCATTGGTCATCCTTTTTAGAGTCCTCATAATCCACTAACTCCTCCATCTCGAATATGACCACATCCTGTAAGTTATCGGTAGGGATGTGAAGGCCCATAAACGCCTCAGAATCTTGCGAGGAATTTATTTTTGCTCCCTCAAAGTTTATTCCCAACACTGATTCAACCAAGTCTTGTTTCTCCTTGAGGGTGATAATAGGGTGGGTCTTATTTGCTTGCTTGGTCACTAAATTTGTCTCTCCTGGTGTTTAAACACTTTGCTCCTCTGTTGCGGTCATCTGGGGGTCGTCTTCATCAAGGGCTAGCCTTTGCACCTCAGGGAGTGTTGGCTCTAATGTATCCCTTGTGAGGACCTATTTCCAAATAATTATAAGAATAACAGAGTTCAAAATGATAAATGACAAGATAAGAATTATTAATAAATACACACAAGTATACCTGGACATGCTCGCTAGAAGGTGTTGGTGAGGGAGGATTCCATGGCTCCTGCTCAGGGAGCAAACTAAGGGATCTCCCAACCTCCAAAACACTCAAAGAAGCCCCCTCTTCAGTGACCCGTGAAGGCTCATCATCCTCAATGACACCTTTCCCATTGAAATGGACATTAGGCTCTTGTCTTGCCATCTCACATAATACGTCTAAGGCCTGTTGGACTTGAGCCGCCGCCTCTTTGTCGTTGCCTGGCTCATAGCTGAAATGAGTAGGCCGATCGATGGCTAGAGAGCATTCATCCACAAAACAAAATGCTTCATTTTCTCCCAAGCGTTTCTCTACAGTCCCATGTGTAGATTCGGATGACACAAATGGTAGACTCCTTCCTGTAGTTGCTAACTCCTTCCTAATATTTTCTATAAAACTAGAAAAAGAGTTATGAGTCACCAAGAAAATGTCTTGACCAACAACAATGTATGCTTAAAGCTCGCGCATGATGTCAGTCACCTTTTGGAAGACAGAGTCTAGGAAGTGACCTTCCAAGTTATACCCATTCATGGTAATGACGAGCTCGTGCACAGTGCCCCCATGATGCCATAAAGCTTCCAGCTCCCTCATGATCAAGCTGTAAACATCGTACAGCTATCGGTGGGAGGCATACCATTGAATCCTTCATGGCTCATGTGGTCCTCTGGGTGCTCTAGGCCTAGTAAGAGCTGTCTCGTGTCCCGTTTCATTCTCTAATGTTGGCTGGGTGCTAGTAGAAGTGTGAGAAGGACAGTTGAAAGGCTACACTAGGCCTTGTTCTTGCATCACTAGAAATATGTCAGCCAATTGTCTTTGCTCTTCAAGTGTCTTACTCCCCGACACAAATTCTCTAACAGAGGGGATCTCATGTTGTCCCACTCTTACCGCTGTGCACTGGGGCTCCTCAAAAGGACAACCCCTAATGTCTTCAAAATCATCCTCACAAATAGGAGGCATTCGTTTAGGCTCTCTTGCTCTATCAAGAGATGGGATGCTATAGGGTTTCCTTTTATGCGACTTACTCCTTACTCCTCTTTCCCTCTTCGGCTTACTTGGCTCTTCTTCTCCTTTGGTGGCTAATGGAGACGACAAAATTCACTTAGTATCCTCTTGGTGACCCCACGACCACTTATTGGATCATTTAGGCCATTGTATGGCTGATGTCTTATTGGCTAATGACTTATTCTGAGACTTGTCGGTCTTTATCACGATACCTTGATCACCATAAAAAATCATGCGGGAGTTGTTTCCATCTTCATTGTATCTTACAACTGAAAAAAAATGAGTTATACCACCACTTAGCATAACGATAGTCGAATTGGAGGTTGTCTTACTCTGCCATTTCTTCAGGGATGACAGCACGACTACCTGTGCCTGATCTCATAAAGTACAAATTGCTTCCTGAATTCTCTCCAAGTTAGTCGTCCTATCCACTATTTTTATGAGGGTAAGGAGAGAGACAAGTCCTTGGAAATAAGAAAATTATACATAAATTGGTGAGGGTTGTAGGCTTCAATATGAAAATGGTTATCCCCCCTTTATGCCAGCTCACCGCTCCGAAGGGAGCAAAAATATGTCCAAGCCTCCCCTGCTAACGACCCATCATCTATTAGGGTCTGCTTCCCAAATAAGTGGTTTAGGATGAAGACCAGCTTCTGAGTGAAACAAAATAAAGCAGCAGGACGCAACACCATCTCTGCTTATTGATTCTTCAAAGTATTAATATATTTAATCATGCAAATATTCTTCTGTCCTCTTTGGAGATGGAAGGAAAATGGAGCCCCAACCATGTGAAGAAATATTGGAGGGGAAATACACCAACTTTTCCCCGATTCGACCCTCCTGGATACCAGCTTCCATGATGTCTCGTAAGTCACTATACAAGCAGCAAAGATTAGGGATCGCCAGGTTCATGTGAATCCCATCAACAAGATTAACAGCAATGATGAATACTCCAGGACATATATGCTCACCCACGCTGCTCGGGAGAGCCCACCTGCTTAAAAGGTAGCATAAACTCCAGCCAGAAAAGCAGACCCATCAAAATCGACGCTTCACTGGATATTGTTTTTGGTCCACAACAAAGGTTTACCTATAGTAGTCATACCTAAAGGATCCTGGCAAATGCGATGAAGCCAGCGGCCATACAAGATGATCACATCATTAAACTTAAAGAATATCTGGAATAGCCTTTGACATGTAGCGAAAAGCATCTCAAAGTGCTTATTGAAAGGAATATACTCCTCCATTAGCCTTCCCTCAAAAGGCAGATGGCTTACGCCAATAAATTCCCATAATGAGATGGCCAACTCACCATACTAGCATAGAAAAGTGTTAGTGTTAGGGCACCATCTAAAAATTGCTTCTGCTACCACCGCGTGGTGTTTGTCAAAGTTACCAATCGAACCACGCAATGCCTTGGTCATCCCAACGACACCTATTTTTGGGCGATAGTTGTCGAGATAGTGCTCAATGAGAGCTTCCCATCTACTCCCACCACCCAAAAAAGAAGAAGATCCCCTATAAAGCCGGCTGACCCATTCCGCCTCTCCCAAGTGAATATTCTAAATCAAACTTCTAAGATCCCTAGTGGCGGACTCTTTGAGAGTTCCCCCTTCTTCAATAGAGGGAAGTAATGTTTTGTGGACCAAGCTGTCCTAACGAGCCAGATCGTCTAGGCGGCCCTTACAGACAGTTCTGATATAATCAGGCGGGCTCGGTGCATGATCAATTTTTGGGTCAACAAATTATAGATCGAAAAGGCTTTGGCTACGAGCCCATTCGTGAGGTTGACGAATTAGGGATAGAAAGCTTTCATGGCACTCACAGTCGTACAAGATTCGTCGCCTGGGAGCCATTACTCTATGAGGAAAAGAAAACTAAAATCAGAAATTAAACATGTACATTTTAATGTCTTATAAATATTTATGTGAATGAGCACTTTTTGTACGCGAATGTGACTTACGGTTTCACTTTCGCGTACACTTTTGCAACAATGAAATTTGGCAGCATTGTACCTAATTATGGGTGAATAACAAAAGATTCATCCATTCGGGCCCAGCGTCTTGACTAGTAAGGAGTGCACGAATGAGAGGCGCCTCAACCTGTGAATGAACATAGAGAGAGCCTTTCGCAACCACTCAAGTCAGGCCTAAAGCGGCAAATGGTTGCTAAAAAGCCAATCCTCGCCGGAGACGAAGATCAAAATTCCCGGATATGCCTTAAAGGTTAATAACTCTCAAAACTGAGCTGAAACTTTCAAATTTTATCCTAAAATGGTCATATTCTCAATGCCAAGCTACTCATCTAAATGAAATTAACATTCGAAGGCCAAAAAAACTCACCAAAATCAAAACAAGGGTTTCAACTAAAGAAAAGAAAAGGTATTAAACAGAGGGGTTTCCCATGGTTTATAACGCCTAAGAATGCTTTTTGGTGTGGTCACCAAGACAAAAGAAAGTGCCGGGTGGTTTAAAATTGATGATTGAATCAATAGTAAAGGTTCGAAGCTTAAGGCTCTCAACAACGGTGGTTTCGTTCAAAAGCTTTCTGAAGGCAAACTGAGGAAGAATAAGATTAGGTCATTATACTAGTAGGATATCCTAGTCCAACCACAAGGAATTTTGAAAGAACTCACCTATTTCAGAGGGTAAGATGGTCATTTCATTTGCCAACTGTGAGGGGAAGGTAATCGAAGAGACGTGCACCACCAGTTATCATTATTCATCGAAGAACGCATTGTAAACCTTGGTGAGCAAATGAGAAACACAAACCTCATTCGCCCATAAATCATAGAGAGAATGAGGTGCTTAATCTTCATTCACCAACATTTGGATGGTGAATAACAAAAAGAATTCTCATTCGCCACCACAAAGATTAAAAGTTGTTCAAAGTTAGCAAGGAATAGAGTGACCAAGAGTTTTGTTTGATCTTGGCAATGCATTTGACTTCCAAAGTACCAAAATCTGGTTTATCTTCATGGCTTTGTGCCTATGAAAATAATCATACTTTATAAGCATGGATTTTGTTAAAGTATGATCCTCATGATATCTGAAGATAACCAGCTTGGCTTAGCCTAAAAGTCTATAAGTATTGACACCCCTTTGGATGAAGTATGCAGATTATGGAGTATCCAATTCATAAAGGCACAAGGAATATAGAGACACAAAAGGAAAGATAATTCATTGATGAGAGGTTCAAAAGATTACATATTCATCGATAAACCTAAAAGGAAAAGTCGACATGCTAAAATTGAAAAATTGATAGGAAAAATCAAAAGAAATCTTTGAGCTTGTCACGGAGTTCTTGAGAGAGGGGAGCTTATTGCTGAATGATGATCTCGGCATCAAACTGCTCAACTACTTGTTCAGGGAGTGTTTCACCATTAGCATTTTCTCATCTTGAAGCCAAAATAGTTTTGGCCCGAGCAATCAGATTCTCCTTGCTTTCAACAACACACTCACTATCCTCCAAAATGGCGTCGTAATTAGCTATATGATTTGTGATACGCGTATACTCCATGTTGACATAATTAAAATATTCTACCAGTACTGCCAGTTTTGTATATGCGAAACTCTCCAAATGAGTTGTTTCAACGTGATCTTGCTTTAGACTAGCTATTTTTTCTTCAAACTCTGCTATGAGTGCTTCGAGGTTAGGAGAAGGCTGAGAGAGTTGCAGAGTCTCTTCAGCCTGAGTTATGGTAGCTGATGAATCTAGGAGAGACTCCATAGTTTGCCTAATTCCTAGATTTTTATAGTACGCCTCCACATCATTCAAGTAAGCTAGGGCTCTAGCTCGGGTACGCAATAATGCCAGTTCTTCAGGATCTATAACTGTGAGGCATCGCCGAAGATGAGCATGACTGTCGAATGCTCGTTTTGCACTCTCATGAAAATTCTCTAAATCATGCCCATTGTAGCCTTCCAGTGGTAAAACTTCTTCATCCTCATAGGAAAGCTTTGTACAAATGAAAAATAATTCAAAATTAAAAAAATGGCTCATTACCTTCTTCAAAGACAAGTATCTGCTATTGGGTCAGGGTCTGGCTCTGGTGACGGGTCAGGATTCGGGATTGGATGGTTATCTTCGAAATTTGACAAGTCAATTATGGGAAGATTGTCCTCGAAATCTAGCGAGTCAATTATGGGAAGATTGTCTTTGGAGTCCAACGAGTCACAAAAATTATAGGCATTGGATCATGATAACGTTCCTATCTTATGGCAGGACTTGGTCTTGGGTTGGTACAGGACCTAAGTCTCATGCACCTAGGAGGGATACCATTAGGAGCAAACGATTCACCTCTTTTCATGCTAGAAGACTTTCTTTTGGGTGTCATTGCCTGAAAGAAACCAAAGAAACAAAGTTTTTTGTAATAAGAAGTGAGAACCGCGAATAAAGTACAAACTAGGTGAATGGACATTAGCTATTCACATTCATATACACTAGTCTGTGCAACAAATGCCATGAGCCTCAACTCATGAATGAACACAAGGAGGCCCATTCGCAGCCCACTCAAGCAGATATTCGCAGGATAAACCTGGAAAAGATGACTGGAAGCTTGAACAAAAGAGAAAAAGTAGTTGGACTCGAAAAGTTGAAATCTTTTATGAAGTTCTTCCAAGATTCTACTAAAAATTGTCCTCACCTATACAAGAAGAAGTCAAGCTTAAAAGCAAAAAAGAAAATATGAGGAGAAAGAAAATAGATGTTCATCATTCTTCACATGATCGAAAGAAAGATTGGAGAGGTGGAAGGTTGATGCCTTAAAAAAGCTTCGTTTCGAGAGATGAGTTGAAGAAGTAAAAAAAAATGAGGCTTATATACTCGTGAAGGGGTATATTTATCAAAATACATAGAATTTAAAGAAAGAATATCTACAAAAGTAACTGAAGACCATTATTTTTGCCTTAAAAAATGCACCGTCTTCTTGTTACACTAGTAATGCATTTTTTGAGAGGGCGACTGTAGAAACTAAAAAGTGTTCACGAATGGAAAACTAACATAACATTCGCCACACTTAGGTCCAGCGAATGAATAGCCACAACCTCATTCACCCAAAATCAAAGGACTTCAGACACCTGCTTTTGCCACAAAAAGTGTGCGCTAATGCACTGTTCTCATTCGCGCACTGCGAAAACTAAAAACTAAAATTTGACTCTATCTTTTCTTGGAGTGGTTATTTTGGATGGTCACGACTCTTATGAGTTTTCTAACTACCCAAAGGATGGAAGAGGGTGAATTCTCGCATAGAGGAATTAGCTATATCTTTGGGATAAGGATTTGAAGAATCCTACTCCAACAAAGAAGCCATGAAAGAGATAGAGTTCTTCCTTGACAAGGACTCTTCTCTAACTCATCGTGGCACCTATAAATACTTCAGATTTTGGCATGAGGAGGCAAGGTCAGAGAATTTAGAAAAGTTCTGAAAGTTTTGAAGATCCATCGCAAGCATAAGCTCTCAAGGAAGCAAGAAAATTGCACCCATCCCTTAAAAGTCCATAAGTTTACCTTTCTTCCAAAAGAGGAAGAAGCAAGTCCATTATACCTCTGCGATCTATCCAAGGAAGATATCATAGGAAGCTTAATGACAAATCAAGCCATGGCTAGGTAAATTTGTTGGTGTATGAATAGTGTAATTATATATATATATATATATATATATATGCAAAAACAAAGGAATACTATCTTTTCTTTCATCCCTTCTTCTTCTTCATATTCATGTAACTTTGTTTTACAATGCAAGCTGTGGATATCGCGGAAATGATTCGCGACCCACTTTGGGGTATTTGTTCAGAGTCGCCACCAACTCGGGGTTTTTTAACAGGCGGGGTTGGGTGCCCGCCTCCATTGCAGGGGAAGGGAGGATACGGGCTTTTTGGAGCCCGGGCTAGGCACTTGGGCCTAGGGGTTTGACTCTCTTTTGGTCTGATTTATAGGGATTCTGGGTAAGCTGTTTGGTTGCAATTAGGGAAGATGTTAGGCACCCTAATTATCCACCTTTTTAGGGTGACTACTCTGACCTAGCAACTTTCAAGTGCCAGTAAGCATAAGTGTGTGTATGTGTTTATTTTGTCAGTACGCCTAATCTCCTAGGCATACACCTGATCTCTTACAGAGTGAGTTCAGGTGTATGGCTTTAATTGGGTCCCACTTGACTTTTGAAGTTAATTCTAGATTCTAGAATTTTCCTCAGAGGACATGGTTTGATAGTTTTATGGGTTTTTGGGTTGCTGTGAATGTCCAAACATTGGGGGACACCATTTGAAGCCATTTTAATCAAGTACGCCTGAAAGAATCAGGGTACGCCTGATCTCTCACAGAATGAGAGATCAGGCGTACTGTTCATTTCCCAGAAAAATAGTCTCTATTTTTTGGGTTTTTTGGCAACTTTCCAGGGTCTTATGACATTGGGACTTTTAGGGGAGGTGAGTGACATGCCTAGGAGGGTCCACAAAAATCCACAGCCCTTGGAGAAGGGGTGGGACCCACTTTTGGAATTTCCCAAAATAAAAAACACTGTGCACACAGCACAGAGTTCTTGGCAAAGTCTGGGTTGTGGGATCCATATCTCAAAATCTAGAGATCAGGTGTGTCCCAAATTTTATAGGGAAGTCAAGGGATGAGTTTTAAGTTTCCATATAAAATGTTAGGCCAAGATTCACTTTTCACAGAGACGTATAGCTCACACAAAATAGACAATTACCACAGTTCAGAATTCGGACAACATGTTATACACTAATTTGTAAAATGCAGCAAAAATAGCTAGAATTGAAAAATGGATCTAAAAAAAAATTAATACATATTTAAGATCGTTATATAAACATTGGATCAAGAGTTTCAACTGAAATATTTTTGTAGATAGAGTAAAAAAATCATGCATGGGGAATGGATCTGTAAAATAGTGCTTGAGCACACTATTTTAAGGGGTGAAGTGGGGTCCATT
>JAOXJP010142828.1:0-13313 GCA_025762735.1 Platanus orientalis | reverse complement strand
GCTTCCCTTTTCTGATGTAGAAGATCCGACTATGCGGCAACTACAGAGCATACTTCAGGTTGCAGTCACGTTTTCTGTTGCAGAAGATCCGTCAAAGCGGCAACTGCAGAGCATACTGGTCATGACAGGAACAGAGCATACTGGTCTAAGATGATCAGAAACAGTACTCTGTAAGATGACTCTGGTCATAACAATAGTAAGACTGGGTTATAGAGCAAGACTGAAAACGAGTTTAGCATCTGCCCTTGATAGGGGCTGAACACATCAGCACCAAAAAGTGATTTACACTTCTTGGTTTTGTTTTTGAGGGTGGGGCACATATCACTTTTCACAAAAAAGATTGGGAAATCTCCCCTTAACCACCACCAACCTCTGCTTTTCAGCGCCCATGTGCCTGATCCTGTTAATGGTGGTTAGCGTTAGTTAAAGGGAGCATTCACAATCCTTTTTGATTAAAAAAACTTAAAAGAATCATAGGTAACAATAATTCCTTTTTTTTTTTTTTTTTTTACGGACAAAATAAATAAACTTAAAAAAAAAAAAAAAATGTGGTAACTATAATCCCAGAAACGAAAAAAGGAACTCTCCTTTGTCAGCTCGTACCCTACAGGGCCAGCAGTTACCTATTTAACCTAATTTTTTTGGTGGGTCAAACTCGCACTCAAAAAAATTTTCAATGGTAGGTCCAACCTCGAAACATGCGGTGACCAAATAGTAAGACGAGACACAAGGGGGGTATCATTTCACCTTTTGGAGATGTCACATCACCCCCAAAAAGTGAAATGATGCTTCCCCTCTGTCTTGTCTCACGACGTCGCACTAAAAGGGCCGGCGCAGGTGATATTCCCCCAAACATGAGACACATGGACGCTATAAACGCCTTCCATGTAGACCCACCCTAGATATTTTCTTATCGATATTATCAGATACAACTAAACCACGCATGATCCTTAGCATAGCAAGGAGATGGGACCCACTATTCAACAAGTAAAATCAACTAAACCATCCGATTTCTTGACTCTTTAACCATCTCTATGGGCTAATCATTCTTCAATGATAGATCCTGTAACTTGATTGTCAATATGTTGGTCCAGACCCTAACCCTGAGTTGGGCTGAGAAATTGATTGGATCTCTCCTACCTTTTCATCAACAATTCTTGACCCAGTGAGGTCTCGTTTGCCGTTTACGGGCCACTAGGAATCTTCACGGATGTTGCATTAATGAGACCACTTTAAACGTCACACGTCTTGTCATATTTCGTCTGCCGACGACGTTATGACCATGTAGCAAAGGATGATGTCAACCACCACCCAGCTCTTCATCAATTGCTTGAGAGAAAGTCGTCTACAAAGAGAACAGACACCCCCAATGGTCCAAAGGCAAGGAGAAATAAGGGAAAGAAAGAACCACTTGCCTTTGCTTTGCTTTGCTTTTAAAGAGACGAAGAAGATAAGAAACTATTCCCGTCACTTTCACGGTGGGCAAAAATCTGATACCTGATAGGAAAGGAAAATGGAGATGGAGAAGAGGAAACGAGCGGGAAACGAGGAGGAAGAAGGAAGGAGGACGAGGGCCAAGGATGATGATGAGAAGGGAGATGAGACAGCGACAGAAGATGAAGTGGAGGAGTTCTTTGCGATCATTAGAAGGATACAAGACGTGGTTAGGTACTTTGAGAAGGAGAAGGGTGAGAGTAGTAAGGTGGGGGGAAAAAGTACTTCGAAATGGAAACCGGAGTTCCAGTGGGAGGATTTTGAAGAAGGAAATGGGGTTAAAGTTGGGGAAAAGAGGGATGAAGGTGTGGAGAAGAAGAAGAAGAAGAAGGTGAGTTTGGATCTGAACGCTGACCCAGAATCAGGGAAGATAACTGCTTAGACTCTAGATGGCCATAACCTCCACACCTCCGTATGGGCTTCAATAATGTTAAGAGACTACACCCTAAGCCGGACGCAGAGGATGTCAGGTTTTTTGTGGCACTCTAAAAGTTAGGGCCATTCGGAGCTATTGTACATGTAACTATGCTAATTAATTAACAGTCTGAAATGTTTTGTTATTTTTTGGTAGTGGGCTATCTTATGTTATGAAGTTACAATGGAAAGCAGTTTTTCTCTTTTATTTAGAAAATCTAAATTGTTGTATGTGCATTATTTTTTTTTTCTTTAATCTCTTGATAATATTATTATTATTTTTTTTGTAAATTATTTGTTATTTTCCTTGATGATGTGATTTTCATCAAATAGTGGGTGGAAATGTGGAAACAAAAATATGATCCATGTACTCCATGGCAAGATAAATTTCTTGCAACTCTCGACCGCATACACGTATGCAAAAAAAGTGAAAATCACCATCCATAAGTGGTGAGATCCTCTCTCCTATTCACAAAAAAAATTGCCAACATGAGAGGATCCCGAGGCCATCTTTGGGAGTACGTACGTGTGCTAGCTCCCAAGAAGTCGGAAGAAATCTTGCAATCGGGAGAGGAAATTTAATCATTATGTTAATTTTTCTTAAAAGATACGAGAGTTATCATAAATGGTTGATGAACCACATACAGAGATATTTATGCATTTTAATTATTTGGCTGGTAAAAAAATTGACAAGTGAAATGTGTTCACCATTTCAGCATTTGTTGAAATGTGTGTGTGTGTGTTCCTTTATAAGATTGGCATATGCCATTTTTAGTGGCTAGCACACCATATTCTTTAGTAAAAGGTGAAATAATAGTTTGCTTTGTAGTCATCACGCGGTTACTTAATATTAAACTTTTGACAAAGAGCAAGTAGTTACCGAGAAACCTAGTTCTCACATCCATGGACCTTTCTTAAGAAACCTGTTTGGCAGCATTTCCCGTTTAACCTTCAAGCACTAATATGATGGCCAGGATCAGTCAGTCAATTCAACCCCTCCAAAAGTCTAATTACTAACCCACCATGTAAAACTTTCACTTAATTATATGACATCTTTAATTTTGAACCGATCATTCTTTCGCTAAAAAAAAAAAATAAGGGCGCCCAACCACCTAAATTTGAGGCATCCCCTCTACCGTCTCTTGTTGTGCGACACATGGACAAGGCTCATAAACAACCTGGTGGAAAGGAATTTAATTGTTAGCATCACAACTAACTATAGCATCAAAGAAATAAATAACACATTTACCCACTTGAATCTCCTCAAGGGCATGTTGCCCGTCAAACACTCTCCCCCTGCCCCCAAAAAATAAAAATAAAAAACAAAGACTTAAAAGAGGAGTGATAACCTCAAACCAACCTAATGAATGAATGCATTACGACTCTGTTCCAAAACGAATGCCGCAGACTGTCTCATTATGATGTTTGACATTGCTGCCTTAAAACTTTGAAATGACTTGAGGTTGGTTTGTGAACGTCATTGCGATGTTTGACGTCTAGCTGCCTTAAAACTTTGGAATGACTTGAGGTTGGTTTGTGAACGTTTCCTTAAAATCCGCTAACCTCTGGACCCAGACAAGGGGCAGACACAACAGCACCGAAAAAGTGATTTACACTGGAGGGGGTGCATATCACTTTTCAGCGCTGATGTGCCCACCCCCTGACAGGGGCAATGGTTAGTGTTGGTTAAGGGAGTATTCCCAATCCTCTTTGAAATCGGGTTCTATCTCATTGGTTTTCTATTTTTCTTTTTTCTTATAGAAAAAAAAAAAAAAAATGTTAACATTCACTCATTTGGGTTATTCACAAAGGGTGGGTGGGTGGAATAAAGTGATAGTTATAGAGAATAGTTTAGAAAGTGAAAACTCTTCGGCTATTTCATCGATTAACCCAAAACCAGGTAATCACATATATGTCAAACGCAAAATTCATTTATAAAATAAACCCAAATACAATGACAAATTTAAGGGTCATTGCTTTGGTTCAATGGTAATGACTCAAGCTATCATTGTGAAAACGTGAGTTTGAGTCTCGTAATCAGTAATTTTGTGCCAAAAAAAAAAAAACAACTAAAGGTTAGATCTGTCATCGATTTAACCCAGTGGCGGAGCCACATAGGAGCAAGGGGAGGCACCCTTCAATGTCTGAGTACCCTTGTAATACCACTAAAAATTAGGTGCAAATGTTGTGAGAACTGTGAAAACGGCATCAGGGTACAGACACATCAGTGCCAAAAAGTGATATGTGCCCCCCCAAAAAGTGCAAATCACTTTTCATTACTGATGTGTCAGCCCCAATGGTACTGTTTTCACGGTTCTCACGAGATTCGTTCTCACATAATCCAAGCCCTTGTAATACTAATGGGTCAGACCAATTTTATACCTGATTGGAATCAATTGCCCCCCCTGCACCCGGCTTTTAATGTGTGAGTACCCTAAGATTGGAATCAGTTGCCCCACCTTACCAAAAAATGAGTTCATATCAACTCCAATTTGACTGAACCATTCTCTACTCAAGATGTGACTCGTCAACTCCAATTTAGCTGAACTTGTACCACTCCATTCTCTACTCAGGATGTGACACAATGTCTGACAAAGGGTGCAAATATCCCATCCAAGATGGTGTCCAAGGTGCCAAGTGACTTCATTTGGAATAAAATGGGTGGGAATTTTTCATTCAACCACTGCCCATTTTATTCCATGTGAAGTCACCTGGTTGTATATTTACCATAATACCCTCATTTGACCCATGTGTAATAGCTCAAACACCATTTGTCAGGCCACATGTCAGGCACTGATTGCTAATGGAGTGGTACCTAACCTTTGAGACTGAAGATGATTTAAAATCCCAGAGAATCTTTGTCTCGGGATCAGATTAGGAGTGCCCCTTAATGGGTGCCAACAATGTGCCCGCATCCAACAGGTGACACATCACATTGAAAAAGTGATTTACATTTTTTGGAGGGTGATTTTCACTTTTTTTGATGTGATGTGTCATTGTATGGTTGTAGGCATACCATTGGCACCCGTCAAGGGAGCGCACATAATCCTTTGGCTTGCCCCCTACGTGAAAATCTTGGCTCCGCTGCCCCTGGTTCAACCCTCCCAGCAACCCATAGTTACTAGACCAGCACTAGGTAATGACCTTTTTAAGTTGACAAATTTAAAAATAAGAGAATTCTTAACGCTTTCAATTTGTAAATATCAATCTATATATTTTACATCATTCATACCAAGGTAGATATTTTGCTTACAATAGAGGTTGGTAATGAGGCTAGATAGAGTTTTTCTGGTTCCTCATGATGTACTAGTATAGGTTTTCTTCATTCGGAGCTTCCTGGTTGGCCAGTTGTGAAATTCAGTTTTTCTCTTATATTGTGGAATGTTGTGAACCATATACTTAATGTGTATAGAAGTTTGTGTGTGAAATTTCTTGAATAATGTATTCTAGTATTTAAGGCTTTGGTATTTATAAATTCTTAGACTTAAGGTTGACGGAAAAGTCTCTCACCTTCTTAACCAATCCTGTGTCTGTAATTTACAAATCTCATTGAGAAATATAACTTAAATTCATTTGAATTTACTCTCTTTTATTTAAAAAAAAAAAAACTAATTTACTCATTTGAGGAGAGATTTGACATTTCACTTGCATTTGTAGTTCCTTTTAGACTTCAAGTATTTGATTTTGGTGGCCTTTGGGTTATATTGTAGTAAGGCATCCTAGGTTGCAGTGTGGGTTCATCCTCTCGGCGAAGCCTAAGCTATATAACCTTAGGAACATTTGTGTAAATCTTAAAGGGTACAAGTCTTTATTTGTAATTGACAAGATTTAGATCTATACAATATCATTTCGGACTTGGAATGACTAGAGTAAAAAACTTTCGCTTTTTTGGACATGAAGCAGGGGTTGACATCTAGTTGCCTTAAAATTTGGAAATGACTAGTTAATATTTCATTTTAAATTGTTGATAAAAAGAAAACCAACTTACAGTCATTCTATTGTTCACAATCTATAAAATAAAAATAAAAGGTTAAACACACAAGAGAAAGTTCTAAACACTAGTTTAAAGAGGAAGGACACTTTGATAATTTTATGACAATTTATATCGTTTCAGACTTCAAAACAGTGGAAGATAACAGACCTTTGTAACAATACACCAAATAGTAACTTTCTTTGCCTTACATTGCATGTACTATGGAACCTAATGTCGATTAATCCACCATATTAGGAATAGTATAATGTTATATATATATATATATATATATATAGTTGTTTGGCCCGATTCTAAAAGGAACAAACCATGTACAGGATCTAGTTGATATAGAGGCCCGATCTTGGAATGAAGAATTCATCAAGACTCAATTTGATAGGGTCACAGTTGTTAAGATTTTGTAGACTCATTTGTCTAAAGATGAACTAAATGAAGAAGACATGTTAATCTGGTCTTAAACACCATCAGGTAAATTTTCGGCCAAATCGATATATAAATTAATTTTTGACTCAATAAAATCTATTTTAGCTCTTAATGAAATAGATAAAAAAAATGGCTAAAATTTTGGAAAGAAAAAAATGTACATCCACAAGTTCTTATATTTATCTGGAGATGTCTCAACAGTGTTCTGGTTCCGAAGAGTTCAATGGCAAGATTTATATCCAGTTGTAAACCTTCATGTCCTATCTACGGGTATGAGAGAGAAATTATTGACCATATATTTTTTTAATATGAATTAGCTAAGATGATATGATTGGGTCACCACTAGGACTCAGACTAAGAGACTGCTACAAAACACTACAAGATTGAATTAATGATTGGTTGGCATCTCCTCCATGGTGCAAGATATTCCAACAAGGTGCAATAATTTTACGGTGTCTTTGGAAATCGAAGAACAAACTGGTTTTTGAATATAAACCAACCTCATCAGAATTAATAATAACTAGTGGCATGAAGATGGTCATGGATTATAGTCAAGATCAAGAGATTTTAAGCTCTATTCCACAAGGTTCATCAATGGTCAGATGATAGCACTCCTTGTTGGAGGCCTCCTCCAAGAGGTACTTTCAAGATAAATGTTGATGGTTAAGGAGGTAAGCAATGTCCAGCAGTAGCTTTAATCGAAGATTATAAAGGCTTTCTCAATTAAAAAGAATCAAAAGAGTTATAAGTTTGTAGTCTGAAAGAGGCAAAAGCTATGGCATTTAATCTGGGTTTCATGTTGACGAAAGAATTTACAAGATTCCCTATACAACTTGAAGGTAACGATCCTTTTATTGTGAATATGCTCAATGATATAAATGCTCAAATTCCCTAGTGAATTTGAAGCATCATATTAGACTGCCGAATGCTGATGGGTTCTTCTCCCAAATCATCAAGTGTCCATTTCACATATTCGTCGAGATTGCAATCATAGTTTTGAAAACCGGACGAGACTACAAACATGGGTGTGATTTGGCACCCTTAAGATTTAAATTTCAAACTGTTGTCAAATCACATCTACATTCATGGTTTTGTTATGACCGTTGAACTGTTGACTGATTTCAAAGTGTAGTTGTGCCTATTTAGAGGTAATTGCCAACAATAGGAAAAGACGGGAATACCATGGGAATAGGTGGCAAAGTAAAGTTTGGAAAAGTCATAACTTTTTGTGTCAATGCACATCTAAGTGTAAGCAAAAGGCAGAAAAGTGTGGAAAAGTTATCTTCCACTTTACTTCCATTTGGCATGAAAAAGTAGGAACTTAGTTTATAAATTCGCAAAAGGTGGACAGGTTTTGTTTCTAAGTTGGTTTTGTTGAGTAGTTTTCTTGCCTTTTAACATGTGACAGACAAGCAAATTTGTGGGAAAAGTTAGAAAAACTGTACATTTTTCCACAATTCCCCACACATTTGCCTTTAGACAGACAAAGCCCATATGATTTGCTCTCTATGTCACCATGATAATCCAATTCTTATGCCATGTGTATGGATAGATATCTTTAATATCATTTTTACCCAAGTTTGATCATCTATAGTTTGGTCTACAGGCTATTCCTATAGGGTGAACCAATAGATGAAACATGGTGTATTAATTAACTTCAGTCAAGCCTCTCCAAAACCTCATTTCTCACAAAATTACTCTTCTTCCTATTTGTGAATAAGAAACCATTCCTCCCTTCCCATATAGTTAATTGGATGGATGATAACACTCCGGCCACTGGTAACTAATTTTTCCCATCTTTTTTTCTTTATCTCTCTCCCTCCCCCCTAATTCTCTCTCTCCTATCCATCGATAACACCCTAGCCATTGATAACTAATTCTCTCCATTTGGTAAACTTCAAATTTCCAATTTTTAGCTATGGAGGAGGGTTTTCTTCTTTGGATACCAAATCAGTTTACAATGCAATGTCTATATATTTAAATTTCACCCCCTAGATAAAGGTCCTAACCAGTTCGAACTAGAGATGTTTGGCTTGATATAAGAAGCCTCTTGTTACACCTAGACTAATGATCCAACTTAATGAACCGAAAATCTAGGGTAGTTTTACTTACAAGTATATAAGTTTTGTCGTACATTACAAGATTGAATCCACAGGGATTGACTTGTAAAACAAAAACAAAGATTATAGATGAGAGGAAAAAAAAAAGATCTAATTCAGGTTTCCACACCGTAATATAGAGTAGCATTAATGTAAAAATAGAAAATTATATTAAATGAGCCTAAGATTTCAAAGATCCATTTAATAACTTATAACTTATTTTGGATCAAATTATCACAGTTAGAATCAAATAAAGATTCTACCTAATAGGAAGATCACACCGTTAAAATATCAGAAATAATTACAAAATTGAACGTTTTGAACAATTATGTAATTTGTTAACAAGTCATAAAGACTTTCTAAGCATTTATCGTACCCCAAGTTAACAATAAATCAAAGAGAGCTTATATACTTGAACATTTAACAAAAATAAAATAAAACATCCAATAAAACAAATATTATATTAAAATCCAAAATAAAATTACGAATGACTAAATTTTATCTCTAACCTCGGTCTGGCCTTTAGCCCATCATCTTTTCAATACAAGCCAAGGAAATAAAAAACTAAAACCTTAAAAAAATAAGAAAAAAATATAAGAGAATAAGTCATAAATTCATGCATAGACACACCCTTTTATAGTGGAAAAGTGAAAGAGACCAAAAGATCTTCAAATTTTCAGCATTCACGTCTTTCCAAATTTATTCGACATTGCCTTTTATTTTTTACCTTGAAATCGTTCGAATTGGAAAAGAATTATGAAATACAAATTTGTATAGAATTGAATCTTATTTTCAACCCCACTAGTCTTACCTTAATTCTAATTTTGAGTTAAAAGTTATGGACAAAATATCGAACATGACTCAAAACTCCTTTTCTAGCGAATTTTCTAAAATAGGCATGAAGTAAAGATCTTTTCGCTCATGGGCCTCACATGTTTTTGACTTTTTTACCCCATGAATGAGCTGGTCCAATGTCTAGTCATCCTCCTCTATCAATCTTGACCCTTGAATTCCCTTGGATGCTTAATCTTCACTTGATTGTATCGGTTGGTGGTGATCTCCATCATCTCCATTAGTAAGCATTGCTAATGGGCTTCAAACTTTAATTGGGCTTTTCTTGAGATCCTATAAGAGAAAATACACAATTTAATATAAATATACATAAAATAAATGCGATAATGCTTATTTTAATTATGATAATTATGCAATTTTAAGCAATTATCACGCCTGCACTATGAGTACATCAATAACAAAAAAAGTTTCAAGTTGTTGATACTCATCATCATAAGAGAAATTCAGTACGTCAACATTAACCAAAGCGCAAAGGTAGATTTAAAGGTGTCATGATGGTTATTGGTGTACAAAACAATTAATCTCAATTCGAGTCACACCATCGCTAATGGCTTGATTCTATTCTTCAGAAAAAACATCAAAAATAAGAAAATAGAGACTGAAGAAATGCTAAAAAAATCCATCTTAATTATTGTTTTGGGGGGTTTACATCATAGAAGAAATTAATTTTTGTTTTCTTTTAATGCTCTTACCTCAAACAAGTAATCTCTTTGATTTATTGAAATTTACTAAGAAGATCTCAATTTGAAGAAGCAAAAAAGGAAAATATAGATGAGTAATGAATATTCAAGATCGCATTAGGCTATATCAGAAAGAAAAAAAGTAATCTAAGAAGATGAAGAGGAAGTAAAGCAAGGTAGAAAAGAAATTTGAAACGAGAGAGAGAATCGGACAGGGGGGAGACTTAAATAGAGAGAGAGAGAGAGAGAGAGAGAGAGAGAGAGAGAAATGGAGAGGAGACAGAGATAATCAAAAATGGAGAGAGAATTAGAGGGGGTGATAGAGTGCTGTCGCCGGATCCAAGCTCCCATCAGAGAAGGGAGTGGTATCTTGATTCATATGGATAGGGAGATGGATGGTTTTGTTGAGAAAGGGGTTTGGAAGAGTTTAACCTAGGTTACCATATATGCCAAATGTTCGCTCTTGATGCAAGGCTAACCTTAGGCATTCTTTAAGGGGGTTCACCAAATCCACGACCCCTATAGGCTGACTTATAAACGATCCAACTTGGGAAGAACGATGGTTTTGTGAGAAAGGAGGTTTTTTAGAGGTTTAACTGATGTTAGTTAATACATCGCACGCCTGTAGGGTGAATGGATTGTAGACCATCCTACAAATGATCTGACTTGCTTTTTCCGAAAGGATGATCTATCCAGGATGTAATATTTGCCCAATAGCCCCCTCAAAGGAGGGTGTGGGCCTCACACAAAAAGTGTATGGGACATACAACCCCTATAAGGGGGTGAAGGTACATCTTGGACAAAACATCCTTTCTCATCTTTTTATCTATTTAAAAAGCCTCACACATGCTAGAAATGGTCCTTGGTTGGTTGTTTGCCAATCCTTGCCACTTTTGAATGTGATGAGACAATTGAACATTAGGCTCTCTCTCCAAACCTACCTGTAACACCCCGTGTTACACTTAAGGGGTAAAATTATAATTTCACCTCCATAAGGATAAAATTGTCCTTCCACATGCTTATAAATACCTTAGAGTGGTTTAGAAGCCCATTAGACCAATTTAGAAGTATAAAACCCAAGTTGGACCTCAAATTACTCAAGTTCAGAAGTTTTTCCAACTACGTAATTAGGGTAAATTCCCAGGCCCATTGACACCAATCCTAAGTTAACTGGAGTATGAGACATACCTTGTTGAAAATTTCATTGAGTCTTCTTTCCAACACGATAAACCGTGCCCAAATCTGAGTTTTCTAGAGAAAGTTATGGTCATTTTCCCTAGTGCAAAGGGCTCACCAAGGGGGTGCCTAAGCGCTCGCCTATTTAAGGGAGGGCTCGCCTGTCGGGGGGAAGACTCCAGCTCCCAAAACCAGAAAAATAAAAAACATGCTGAAAATTGCCCAAAAATGTGATTTTTAATGTGGCACTTGCTCATTGATCCCCCAAACATGTGGGATCTCATCATGAGTAATATTTAACCCTACTAACACCTAAATTAGGTCATTTTTCCTCATTAGAACAAAGAGGAAAAGAGTTAGGGAGATTAGGGAAAGTTCTTGAGCTAAGTGTAGGAGTTCTTCCCTAATTGGGTAAGTTTCACTCCCCACTCTAAAAATCTATTGAGATAACTTTTTTTCTTCTTGGATTCTCTTGCATTATCAAATTTATGCTAAACTTAATCATTTTATAGAAGATAGAGGGAAGGAGAAGGAGGTCTTGGAAGGATTTAGAGCTTAAAAAAGGAATTTACTAAGTTTTGGTGAGTTTTTATATATAGTGTGCTACTCCTTTGATCTCCTACTGGTTTCTTCATGGATAATCCTTATTTTGATTAGTATTTTGATTCATTTATTATGTGATTGTTAAATCTATGAAATTGGTAAGTTTTCACAACTTGATTTCTAGGTTTAAGAGATTTGTTGTGAGTTTTCATACATAGTGTGCTACTCCTTTGATCTCTTACTAGTTTCTTCATGGATAATCTTCACTTTAATTAGTATTTTAGTTCTTCTACCATTTGATTGTTAAATCTATGAAGTTGATAAGTTTTCACCACTTGATTTATAGGTTTATGAGATTTTTAGTGAGTTCACATACTTAGTGTTACTCTTTTGGATTCTTGTATATTCATTCATTAGTATTATTCCTTTTTAATGGAATCTCAGCTTCCTATCACTTGATTTGTTTCATCTTTTAAGTTTGGCAAGTTTCCTTGACTTGATGTTTAGATTTATGAGATTTTGAGTGAGTTTTCACACATAGTGTGCTACTTCTTTATTCCTTTTACTATTTCTTCGTTCCTTTTACTATTTCTTCATGGCTATTCATCCATTTGGTTGGTCTTTTAGCTTCTTCATTACTTGATTGTTAATCAATGAAGTTTTGGTTGAATTCACATCATTTGAATTAAAGATCTATGAGATTTTAGTGAGTTTACATACTTGGTGTTCTACTCTTTTGTTCTCCTACAAATATATTCATGATTATTAGTTGTTTTGATTAGTATTTTGATTTTTATATCATTCTATTGTTAAGTCCTTAAAGTTTGGTAAATTCCATTCATCCAAACACTAAATCCATGAGGATTAGTGAGTTTTCAAGTTGATTGCTCTACTCTTACTATTTTTCTACATTGTCCTCTATTTTTTGTTGTCATTTTAGTTGAGATGATATAATTTCATTACTTCTTGCTAAATCTATGTGAGATTAATGATTCCAATTATTCTATGGAGTGATTTATTTTCATTACACCTTAGTAAGGAACTTGATTACATGAAATTATGGGTTCTATTAATAAATGGTTAAATCTATTCCTAATTGTGTGTGTATTAGTTAAGATTTAATTCATCTACCTTGCTACTATCATGAATTCATTGAAATCCTAAGCTTCACTCTATGATTTAAAGTAAGAAAGTTGAATCCATATGAAAGTAAAAAGGCGAAAATGATTTCTACTCCTCGTGCTTGATGTTTATCTTGACTTCCCCATAGATGAAATTTCTATCCATGTCCTCATTGCTAGTTGGTATTCATTACTTACCTTAATTGATTCCTAACTCTATTGCTTATGCTATCTTGTATACTAGTTTTTCATTGATGCTATTATTGTGCATTCCACTTGATTATGTTCACTTACATTTGATTTGGTGAGCTCTAAGTTAGTATCCTTACACCCACATGCATGATTTGTTTGAGACTTTACACTATCATTGGTTTTAGAAAGTTAAAAAAGGAATTTTCAAGCACTTTGTTTTGGTGTGAGTATGAGCTATAACTTTTCGTTTGGTTTTAAGTATGGTCTTTACATGGTCTTACTTATGAGTTTTGTTAGTTGGACTTCTCTTACATTGCACCCTCATACA
>JAOXJP010142817.1:0-13314 GCA_025762735.1 Platanus orientalis | reverse complement strand
AGAATCACAAGAGACAGGAAAAACCACATGTTGAGGTTGTCTCAAGAGGACTACATTGAAAAAGTTCTAAAAAGGTTTAACATGCAAAATGCCAAGGTAGTCAGTACCCCATTGGCGGCGCATTTCAAACTCTCCAAGGAGTTTTCTCCTAAATCCCAGGAGGAGATAGATTACCTATCCAAGGTACCATATGCATCAGTAGTAGGTAGTTTGATGTATGTTGTGGTTAGCATAAGGCCAAACATTGCCCATTCAGTGGGAATTGTTAGCAGGTTTCTAAGCAAGCCAGAAAAGATGCATTGGGAGGCTGTGAAGTGGATTCTAAGGTACCAAAGAGGAATTTCTAAAGCCGCATTGATTTTTGGAGGGTCTGGACTTAACCTACAAGGTTATGTGGATTCAGATTTATCAAGAGATTTTGACAAACGAAGAAGTACTACAGGGTATGTCTTTACCTTGGGTTCTACAACTATTAGTTGGATATCACAGTTGCAGAAGATAGTGACACTTTCAAGTACTGAAGCGGAATATATTGCTGTCACAGAGGCAAGCAAGGAAATGGTTTGGTTGCAAAACTTGATGGAAGAGTTGGAAAAGAAGCAAGAGAACAACATGTTACAGACTGATAGCCAAAGTGTTATTCATCTTGTGAAGAATTCAACATTCCATGCAAGGACTAAACACATTGACAGGAGGCATCACTTCATACGTTCGCTTCTATAAGAAAATGTGTTGAGGTTGGAAAAGATCCATACATATGACAATCCTGCATATATGTTCACTAAGGCAGTCACAACAGTGAAACTGGAGCTATGCAAAGCTTCAATTGGTCTTCAGGTGTGAAGACAACGTAGTTGAGCCGCAAGAGATAAGAATCACATCAAGGAAAGAATGGTGTTCACAAATACAGGAGATGCAACAAGATATCAGACTTCAAGTACGAGATTGTAATGTGTGAAGTTTGATTTGGGTTAGCATTAGAATTTTTCAACCTGAATATGACCTGAATATAACCCAAAAAACCCAAAAATGGGAAATTTTGTAACCCATTTTTATGGTTTTATGTATTGGACCATAGCTAAACCGTATCCGCTATGTATTAGGCTTTTTGGGGGTATTTATATGTTTCATTCTAGGGTTACGTGCGAAAAGGGAGAGATCCTAAAAATTGTAATCGTCTTTGACAAGGTTTTCCAGATAGTGAAAGTTTTCTCTGTGGCTCCGTGGTTTTTCCTCAAACTAGGGTTTTCCATGTAAATCTTGTGTTGTGCGTGATTTTGATTTTGATTTTGCTTGTTGATTTTATTGCATCCCATTTTCTTCTGAGACGAAGAAGGTAAAACGATCCTAACAGGATCAACCTGTGAAACATATAACAAACTTTGTTTTGTTGACATTTTTTGTTATTAAAGCATAAACTTTATGGCACCATATAGCCTAGCATCCAAGAGAGATGTTCATCACCAAGCATTTAACAATGACCTTTATAGGTCATTTGTGAGCTAAGATTTCAGTAAACCACTCCATGAAAGAATGATGATGAGTTAGAGAAAACCACTTGAGGCAGATGTGTTTGATCCCAAACCCGGTTCAGGAAACAATGGATTATAAATTCTTCATCCATTAAGCACATTGAGTATATTGGATTTATAGAGGGGATTTGGTGGTGATTTTTATGAACTGGAAGAGCTTCTTTACAAGCTTTCCACATAAAACTCTTGACTTTTGTTGGCAATGGAGCATGCCATATGGATTTCTAGAATACAAAGTGATCATCGTTGGGAGGAGGAGTTGTGGGAGTCACAATAGTTGCATAACTGGATTTGACTGAAAAATAACCCTTCTTCCAAACCAATTCACCAGTCAAAAGGTTTCGAGACAAAGAAATTTTCAAAATAGCCTCTTACTCATCCTAAGTAATATGAGGTTTTAACACATCAATATTCCATTAAAAAATTTTGCTTGTCAACAAGCTCCTCTACCTTAAAATTTTCTCATTCCACTAGTTTTTGGGAGGACAACTTTCTTGATTCCAATATGAGAATCCACACGTCCTCCCAGATATCAATTTTCTCTCTAGTTCCTACAATCCATAGACAGTTTTTCCGTAATATTTCACAATCTTTTAAGATATTTTGGCAGCCCTAAGCCTGTTTTCTTCACATTATTGTAGAGGAAACATGAGTGAGGAAAGTAATTAGATTTTTAGACCCTGGCACATAAAGATGTTGGATTTTAAAAAATACGCCAACCATGTTTAGTTAGGAGAGCTATGTTTGCTGCATAAAGGACTCTAAATCCCAAGCATCCCGCCGTTTTTTGTTTTCTTAAGGTTTCCCAATTCACTCAGTGAATTTTCTTCTCTTGATTACATTGTTCCCACAAAAAAGCCATTTATTTCTAATCTATATCATTACAAATTCCTTTAGTTGTAAAAAGCTAGCCATTACATATGTTGGGATAGCTATAACGACAGATTTCATTAGGATTTCTTTCCTAACTGGAGATAAGAGTTTTTTTTTTTCAGCCTTTAAGCTTTGCTTCCACTCGCTCATTTAGGACTTTGAACATATTCATTTTCCTACGGCCTATCACTAAAGGAAACCCAAGATATTTTCTAAGGTTATGACTTTGATTGATCTCCATCCTTTGGGAAATATTGGTTGATAGCATTTATGGTGTTCAATTACAAAAAAAGAACTCTGATTTATCATAAATTATTGCTTAGCCTGAGGTAGATTGAAATTCTTCCAAGAAACTAATTAGGGCATTTAAAGATCGGTGGGATGCATTAGAGAAAACAAGGTAGTCATCAGGAAATAACATATGTGAAATTGACGGGCTACTCTTATGAATAATGATCCATTTGAAATTTCTTTCGGTTTCAATCAGATCAATTGCCGAGGAAAAACACTCTCATAATGAATAAGTACGGACATAGGGGGTCCCCTTAATGGAGGCCTCTGGGTGGGGTGAATTTCTTTCCTAGGTAGCCATTAATAAGAACTTGAAAAGATGTAGTTGATATACATTGATAAATCCAAGTACACCAATGTGGACTAAAATCCATCACTTTCATTGTTTTCAACAAATACACCCATTCCACACGGCTATATGATTTGCTCATATTCAACTAAAATGCCATCAAAGCCTTTTTTTTATAGTTATGAGTACAAATATAGTGAAATAATTCATGGGCCAAAAGAATGTTGTTTGGGATCAATTTCTCTTTAAGAAATGCACTTTAGTTTCAAAAAATGAGCTCATCAATGACACACTTGAGGCAATTGGTTAAGAGCTCGGATATTATCTTGAAAATTACATGACATTGGCTAATAGGTCGGAAGTGATTTAGTTAAGAAAGAGTGGGTTTCTTGGGAATGAGAACTATGAAAGTGGTATTGATCTTTAACAGGTCAATTGATCCTTGAAGGCATTCCATGACATATATGATTATGTCCCTTCCCACGATGTCTCAATAATTTTGATAAAAACCTGCTTGGAACCCATCAGGATTAGGAGCTTTAAGAGAATCAAGATCGAACACCGTCATTTAATTTCATCCAGAGTAAATGCCTGGTCCAGGAATTCTCTAACCCCTTGGGAGAGGGCTTGTTTAATATGTGACATTAATATCTAAATTGCAGAGATGATGAGGGTTGGATGAGGTAAAAATATCTGAGAAATATTTCCAAAAGGTTTCCTTTATTTTATCTTATAATGATGCCCACCCACAAGGTTGATCCCATATACTTGTGATCTTGTTTCTCTCCTTTTGGATTATGGTTGACATATGAAATTATATTTTATATTTTTTATCACCAAATTTCAACTAGTTGATGCAAGAATTTTTTGCCCACATAATTTCATCATCACAGAGAAATTGATTAAGTTCTTTATTATAACATTCCAGTTCCTGAGATTGAATGACACAATTTTGCTTTGTTAATATCTGTCTCCTTTTTTACTTCAACCATTTAATATTGCTTTTGCGACCTCCCAAGTTATACTTGTTCTAGTGTTTTAGAGGTTTGATGAGGTCTTAAAGTTTTCAAGGAATGTCTAGTATCTCCTAGGGGGATTTTAACCAACTATCCTCTATAATTTGTTTGCATCTGAGATAAGTTGACTAAAACCATTAAAAACAGAAAAGGGTGTGGTTTGAATGTTTTATCTGGAGGAACATGGTGTAAGATGATGAGGAAGTGATCAGATCCTATAAACGGAATGACCTCAAGGAAAGCCTCTAGGAACTCGGTTCTTTATTAAACATTTCTTATCACTTTATCAATTCTTTCCAGAATTTTGGTTTGCCCTTGCTGTCCATTTATCCAAGTGTAATGGGGTCCTCTACTACCCAAGTCAACCAATTGACATTGATTCAATACTCCTAGATTACAACTTAACTCGGCCAAGCATATATAATTTCCTGCTACCTTTTGTGTTCCTAACCACAAACAATTCCAATCCCCCATATAGATCATTGTACTCGGAAGCATAGTGACAAATTCAATAAAGCTCTGCCAGGTCTTTGAGATTAGTTTGGTTCACCGTGTAGAAAGACACACTTTCAGGGTGAATAACCATCTGGGTAATCAATCAATATTATAATCCAATGATTTATAGTAGAGAGAATTTGGATGTCTATTGATTTTTGTCATGGTAGGGTCAGTCCTCTTGATAAACCTAAGGAATCCACCCTAGTAATTTCTCATTATTGATTCAGATTCAATTTATTTTTTAACCATTGAACACTAGATTTTGTTTCTGCCAAAAACACTAGACGCGGGTTTATAAAGTGGATTAGCTCATTTATTTTTTGAACTGTCGAAAAATTTTCGCACCCTCGACAGTTCCATCCCAAGGTTGTCATTGATGTGGGCGTACCTATTCCATGATAGACACGTCTATCACTACAACATCACGATCATCCTGGTCAGGGAGAGTAGTGGTTGGTTTATTCATGTCAAATAGGCCTTGGCTAGCATTTAGACTAGTTCGAGGGATATTTGCAAGTTGGGACTCCTAGTATTCTCTAAGTATTTTAATGTTATTCGATTAAGCTGCCCTCTATTATGGGTTTTCCTTTTTTTGGTTAGGAAATTTACAGAGTGGATAACATGGGTGTAAACCTATAAAATTTACATCAAAGTGATGATAAGGAGAAAAAGGGTATTTTTATTTGCTCATTTACTTGGATGGGTTGTAAACATTTTGCCACTAATTCCTTATGGATTGAATGATCTGCCCTCTTTTTTGGTGCCACTGTAGAGAGGGATTGTCATAGCAGACTCAAGTCCATCATGGTCTGGTGCCCCTATGTTCATAAGTGTTTGATTGATCATCTGGATCGTCATTATGGTTGGGATGACATCCATGTTGGAGGCTTTCAACTGAAGAACCATTTGTTCTTTCTAACATCGAAGGCACAATATTTGGATGTAGCATTTGGTTTCATTCAATTGATATTTGTCCCACTATACACTTGTTCAGTTATGGGTTTCCTCCTACCATGGTACTCAATAAGTTGATCTACAAGGTAGTGGCTTGATTGATAAGACCTTGACAAACATGTAGTTGTTGGGCTAGGATTTTAAGTTCAAAGCTCATTAGTTGAGCTTGGGCCATCATCACCCGATTTTCGTTGGCCCCATTGGGGTTGATTTCCACCCCATCCCATTAATGGACTGGTGGGCCATTGATATGGGAATATGTTCAACCGGTTCAATGATCTCCATTTGATTGTTGTATGGATTTTGCATGGGGTGATTAGATACATGACCCTCTATATACGTTGGGATGTTTGAATCAACTATTTTCCTTGGCATGTTGGGCGAAGGTTACCAATTCTCCATACGCAAACTACTATGATGTTTGGATAGAGTGCGTCAAATCTCCATGGAATTACATTAACAAGCTTGAAGAGACTGTAGAACTAGGGTTAGGCTATATGATTGGTTTTCTAGCTGGTTTCCAATGGTATCCTCCTTGTGGAGCCATCACTGGTGACTTAGTTGCCATGTTTGTCTCCATCAAGATTGTTGGCATTTTGCTAACGGTGTTTACAGGCGAGTTGAGGATTATTGCTTCCCCCACCTAGGAAGAGAAAGAACTGATTTGGCGATTTCGTCAGTGTCCAGCCAAACTATGGGGTTTTTTCCATGGTTGTAGAGCCTCTTCCATCATTTCTTTCTTGGAAGCAATATCCCAAGCACATTGTTGCTACCTTTTTGGAGAGCTACTATGAAGCTGGGGGTTATAGTCACTTTGCTTCTTATTTTTAGTTTTAGTGCTTACTTATTTTCTTTGTCAGGGACAATAAGTGTTTTTATGGCCAACAAGGCCACAACTATAACAAAAAGTGGGGAGATACTCATATTGTATATAAGAAACTTCATCTTGCTTACCTGGTTGTTCCACTTGTATACGTACCTTGAACAGTTTGGTGATATCTAGATTGACTCTCATACATAGGTACGATCCTTCCTCATTAATGTACTTAGTGTTGTCCATTTTTAGTAACTCTCCCATCGTGGCTACCATCTTTTTAAGAGTTATATGTTTATGTAAAATAGTCGACATATTGTGTTTTTGTACCCAGAAAGGTGCAAATTGGAATGTAAGAGTTGTACAGTTTACTGTCAGTTTCTAATAAGTGAGTACCACTAAATGATTTTTAAACTTCCACGGCCCCTCTTCCTTAACCCTTACGTAGTCCTCCTTTAATTAGACTATGACAATGAATAGTTTGTACCCCAGTTGCCTGACCCAAACATGCTCTGTGGGTTCCCAATAGCTCACCAGTTCATTAACAAAGACATGACATTTGATTTTATTTTTTGTTAATAGGTGGAAAACTGAGCTCATTCCCTCTTTGATAGGGTCACTGTCTTTTGTATTTTTTTTTTCTATCTTTATTTGGCCTTCCACTTTGGAGAGGTTTTCTGTATTGTTCACAAGGAGTTCCATCATCGCAAAGATATTGGTGCAGTCGGTAGCCATTTCTCTGAGATTATTGTTGTCATGACCCAAATCTACAGGCCGGGAAGTGGGCTGGGTTCAGATCCATGACATAAGAATGATCCGCCCCAAACCCATTCCTCAACGAGCTCATAATGTATCATTAACCATCTTACCTATTCACTTCACATCCCAAATAATAGATTATCCTTTTAAGTTTATCCATTAAGTCACATCTTTTAAGTCAATTTCCAACATATCACATCGCAGCGGAATAGTATTAACAATGACATAATCTAAATAAGTGCAATAAAAATATAAATAGTCAGTCTAAAAATATCTCATACTTATCTAAATGTAAAAAAGCGCTAAACATGTCCATAATGTGCATACAATCCATAACCCCACGGGCATGATTGAAGTACTAAAGTGTACATCCCATTAAAAGTAAATTATAAACTGGAAACAATATTATAATCAAATATCTAAGCCAACCGCCCAACGTCCAAGTATCTTTCACTCGTCATAAGGCATAGTTCAACTTGTACGCCTACACATCTGTGGGTGGTGCCAATTAGGGTAAACTTGATGGGCTTAGTGGGAGGGTATGTAGTTTATACAATACTAAAAGAGAAAATTACAGTAATAAATAGGATAATCAATGTAGGATATGAAGTCAACAAGATAAGCACAATTAACGAATATAGCCTAAATGAGAATCCTTAGTACAATTCAAGTATGCACATGTCATAAGGTAACCACAAGGATAACCAAAGTAAATCAAAATAAATCATGCATATGCTATATGCTATATGCCACATGCTAAGTATTATATGTATATGCTTAGTAATATGTGTGCCGCATGTAAAACACAATGGTGTCCCATTACATAACATACCCAAGTGTAAAAGAACCATGAAATGTTTCCAAACAAAACGTATCGTATATAAACCATAAAAGGTCTTTGGCAAAGTATATCATATGTATAAACCATGAAAGGGTTTCATAGTCCAGACAAGGATCACATAGGTTTCCGACACATCACATATCATAAACGATGTAAGAGTCTCTAACACAACACATCACATAACCCATGTACGAGTCTCTGATACATCACATCACATAACTCATCTAAGGGTCTCTAACACATCATATCACATAACCCATGAAAGGATCTCCAATACATCACATCTCATAATCCATGTAAGGATCTTTGACACATCACATGACATATATTGGGTCACTAGGGTCATTTTTACCTATTGATGTGACATGATGATTGGGTACCTAAAGCCATGAATGTTAATGTTGTGTCCCATATTATTCTCTCAGACTAGGGTAGTCCCATATTATTCCCCCAGACCAGGGTAGTCCCTTAAAATTCCTCAAGACAAGGGTGTCAAACAAATCCGTAAGTTAAATAAATGATAAGTCGAACCCATGCTTTTATAAGGCAATGTAGTCACTATATAAATATGTCATTTGTAAAAATGTTTATGTATTTTATTTTATAAAGAGTCCAAAGAATGAAGTAGTAAATCACATAAAAAGGTGTTAAATGCCAATATGTACGTAAATGTGCTTGGACTATAACTAGGGACATAAGTGATGCTCATGGATGAAAAAAATATTTATGACAATGCCCATGTAGGTTAAAAACTAAGTATCTCAAGTCTTCTAAAACCCTATGACAGTAAGAAATATCACATTATATAGACATTAATGTAGTCATATGATGATCAATAGAACTAACACAATTCATTATGATATAACACGAATTGAATGAAACATACCAAAGAGAGTAATAGTCTAACATAGGAAGTCAATAGACATGATAAAGATACACAAATCATGGAGAACTAATCATATATCATTTCATCAAATAGGTGAAGAGTAAACATTTGGGGAGGGTTCAAGAGAAATCAAGAAAACAAGCCAAGAATCATCACAAAAAGCTTTTTACTCCCTCCAAATCATGTAAATCTAACTCCATAAACTTAGAGATCACCAAACTCAAAAAAATGGAATAATAAAACCATGTGGTTAACTCAAATTTCTAAGAACACATAATAATGAGATAAAATAATCTCTTCAATTATGTTCACATTAAATGATATAAAATTCACATAAAAAAATCAACATTCTCATGGGGTTTGAATGTAGATTTACCAAAACAAAGCTCGTCATCAACAAATCCAAAGTTCTAAGAAGAGAAAAATCATGCATATAGTGATCATCTATTCACACAACCAATTTCCTTAGAGATTAATCAACAAATCTTAGCACACATAGAGTATAAGCACATATTTAAGAACCTAGAAATGAAAGTGTGCATAAAAAATATATCCACTCACCAACTAGTTCAAGCCTTAGCTTTTAAGATGATCTTCATCCATAACTTGCTTCCCTTTTGATGGTCTTCCTTCCTTTAAGAGCAAACACAGTTTTCTAGAGTTAGAATACATAAATTAAGGTGAATAAATAAAAATTCATACTTACTTAAGTTAGATCTAAGAGGAAAAACACTTATTCTAACATATTTTCAAAGTTGAAAGAGAACTTACCCAATTGAGGAAGAACTCTTACACTTAACTCCCAAATTTCTCCAAACTTCTCTATCTCTTTATCTTTTGGTGTAAAATTAGGTCATTAGGGTTTTTTTATTTTTTTTGAGGGTTTTAGCTTGAGTTTCATCCATTACATAGACTACATAAGGGCTCTGAGTGAAGTGGAGCTCTAATTGGGTCAAAATTTGAAGTTTTAGACTCCAAAATTCCATTATTGTGAAATTGGATTGATCCAGGTCAAAATCAAATCGATCCGGCATGTTTCGGGCTTTTTTTTTAAAATACTACAAGGCTTGATTGATCTAGAAAAAATCAGATTGATCCACTAAGTTTGGATCCATTCGACAGAATCAGATCAATCCGACCGAATTAATTCAGCATAGTTGGATTGATGTGGGTGACTTTTCCAGATTCGACCCCTTCATAATAAAATATCCATAACTTCTTATAGAAAACTTATTTTTGCGAACCGTTTATTGTGTTAGAAACTAGATTTCAAGAAATTTCAAAAAATATATGTCTTGTACTCTAATTCATTCGGGATTGGTGTTGGTGGACTTGGAAAGTTACCCCAAATATATGAGTTTGTCAGCACGGACACCTTATGAGAGAATTGTCATAGCTTCTTATAGGAAACTCGTAATTGCACACTGTTTGATTCCTTGAAAAGTAGACTCTTAGTTATTTTTATTTATTTATGGATTTAAAGTTAATTCATATTGTATAGATACAGTTTCACTCTTGAAGTTACCTTAAATACGTATTTAAAAAAACTTTGGAATGTGACAAGTTCCGGGTCCAACTTGGGTTCCACTCTTCTAACTTGGTTTAAAGAATTTATAAACCACTATAAGGCCTGTCTAAACATGTGAACTAAATTTTTTTAACATTATGAAACAAAATTACAATTTTACCCTTCAACCATAATACGGGGTGCTACAGTTGTGGCTTGCGAGTGATGATTACTGCTTCAACCAATCTTTGGTTGTGGGAAAGTAAGAGGAGTAGGCTCGCATCCAATGTCTGAACGAGAAATAGTTGAGATCATTTCAAGGCAAGGAGATGTTGGAAGTAGCTATTCATTGGATTCCTAAGAACCGATACTCTAAACATAAGCGATGTCTATTATGCATGCTTGTTATGATCTGGATCATGAAGTTGGAATTACTTGGCATAAATACGCATCAAGCATCTTCCACTTCCCCATATAAGATTCTTAATGGCATACTATTGATATTGTGCAATTTTTAATCAAATAGTGAATCTATGATTACTGGTGGGTTGCTTAAATAATGTATTCAAGGTGTTGAATTAAGTTGTTTTCTACAATTAGAAATATTGAAAGTTAGCTTAATTAATAAGGTTGTGTTTGGTTGTCACCTGAATGAATTATTATGAAGAGTAATTGCATGGGCCCACACCCCTTGTGAAGGGACAGATGGTATATATTGGATAGAAAATTATTTTGGCATTACAAAATAAATGATCTGTCTAGGATTTGGTGTCCATGACACCAAGGGATGTCATATGGAATAAAATGGGTGGGGGTTGGATGAAAATTTATTTTTCAGGCCATTTCATTCCATATGATGTCCCCTGGTGTCGTGGACATGACATTTGCTTCCTTTATTATTATTATTCTTTAAAATTTCATGGCATTTGAATGCATAAGGTGACGCTTAAAGATAAGAATCAACTCTTATCATACTGGTTTGTTAATAAAATCTAAGAAAAATCAGTTTAAGTTTTTGTGAAATGAAATCATTCTTGTTATTTATTCTTTGGTGATGAGTGGATTTAAGAAAAATCGTTCTTGTTTATTTATTCTTGGAAAAGGATGTTCTGTCCAGGATTTGGTGTTGAGGATGGTGTTCAGGGCACCAAGAGCTGTCATATGGAATAAAATGCACATTCCATATTCAAAAAATGCATCACCCACCCATTTTATTCCATATGACATACCCTGGTGTCTTGTCCCGGATACCATCCTATACATCAAATCCTGGACAGAACATCCTTTCCCTTTATTCTTTGGTAATGAATGGAGATGAATCTATGTTGCCAAAAAAAAACAGAAGAAGGAGAATGACAAAAAAGAAATGGTTTCAGTCTTCATCAATGTAAACCGACTTTTTATATCCAAAAGTAAAAAATATCTGTATTGCCTCCCTCTAAAATCCGAAAGTGAAAGCTGCATGTAATGAAAACGAGGCATCTAGAGTCATGGTTAAAATCTTGGCCCCAGCTTCTCAGCTGATGTGACAACCAATCTACTTGGCTTTCCTTCGTGATCATAATGAATTGTCACTATAAAAATCAGCTTGATATCCTCTGCAACGCCCCCTTACGGGACATCCCAAAAGTGAATGGTTTCACCTCCTTGTGTTTGGCCTCAAGTTGAATCGTAGTCATATCCCCAAGTTGATATCACCTGCGTCGTTGAAGGATGAGACATGGGGAATCCATTCATTTTTTGGAGGATGTTACATCACCTCCAAAAAATGAATGGATTCCCTCCTTGTGTCTCACCCCTCAAGCGTCGCACAAGGGGGGTGTCACAAGTAATATCACCCCCTGTATTACTGGTACTCTGTTCCACATACACAAAGGGGTGACCCCATGCAAAAAGTGTTTGACCTCACCCCCTTGTTTCTTTATGTGGAACAGGGTACCTGTTATACAGAGGATATGGTTCCATAAAAATCTATAATATTTCATTATGGAATTTCACAAATCATATCATGTTTGTGCATATAGCTTTGTTGTCTTTATATCCAACTCATCACTCTGAGTGTGTAGGTGTGCATGCGAGTGCGGGTTTGCATATGGATGGTTACAGGTCGAGTTAAATATTCAACTGCCAAGTAAGGTGGGGTTTTTATAACTTTATTGGTTTTTTTTTATAACCGACGTGGGGTTCGGGTTGCAAAAATATACAGTTTCCGATTCTTTCATATCTTTCACTTCTTCTTTCTTTACCTTAATTCCTAATTCCAAAAAAGATTGAATTAGGGTTCAGGGAACCAAATCCAGGAGGGAGGATTGTGTCCACTTTCCTCTTGTATGTTACCCTCCGTTGGAGGTCAAGGAAACAAACACATCAGCACCAAAAATGATTTATACTTTTTGGGGGGCATGTAAATCACTTCCAACAATGACGTGTCCACCCCCAATTCCTAGCATAGGTTAACGTATAAAGGGGAAGCAGAGACAATCCTCTTTGCAAATCCGGACCCGTCTTTTTATTTTTTCTGGTAAAAAAAATGAGCTTGTAGGAATGGTGGTTTTCAATTTTTTGGTTCAACCAATTCTCTCAGTCTGATTTTTTGTGAGAAAAAGAAATATACACATAATTTGACACATGTCACATATACAGAGGCCCAAGACCTATCACTAAGCCCTCCAGCATACAATCTGTGTGCACAAAATATGTGCATGGACATGGTGTGAACACATCAGCATTGAAAAGTGATAAGCACATCCCCAAAAAGTGTAAATCACTTTTCAGTGTTGATGCATCAGCCATTGGACATATTTTGTGTGTTAATTTGGCCTTATCGCTAATGACCTGCCCGGAGTGGAAAGGTCTGATATCAAATGCGACACCCCCCTATGGGACACTTAGGAGGGGGAATCAAAAACCTCCAAAAAGTGAATTGATTTTGCCTCTCGAGTGTCCCATTAGGGGGCGTGGCACATACAATTTCATCCCCGAGTAGAAAGGATCTTCTCCTGCCAACTTATGACCTTTTAAAGGGGCTGATATCATCTGCACCCCCCCTATAGG
>JAOXJP010142806.1:0-13314 GCA_025762735.1 Platanus orientalis | reverse complement strand
TCCTCTCTCTCTCTCTCTCTCTCTCTCTCTCTCTCTCTCTCTCTCTCTCTCTCTCTTAATATAATTCATATCTAAATTGAAAAAAGACTGGACGTCCTTACAAATATAGTTTTCACTAATGGTTATAGCCTTCTTAGCTAGTTTATGAGCCTCATGTTTTGGATAATGTCTTAACATTTGAAAATACTATCTGCTCAAAATCAAGAGATACGTTAACACGTGTCAAATATTTCTAATCTTTCATAACTATATGTGACTTGGATTATTTAGATACTTTATAACATTAGCCACATCACTTTCTAATATAATTTTTCTTGCTATTATCATTTCTCCCAATTTTAGTTAAGAGTGGTAGCACCTTGATTCAGCCAGCATTTGGTCCATGAGGCCATTTTAAGTACTAACTATCTCCCCTTCTTATCGTGGCTGTTGGCACGGAGTTAGCCAGGGCTTCTTCCTTGAATCCTGTCATGATCGCGCACCTGACAAAAGAGCTTTACAAGTGGCATTGCCCTTCTTCACTCACACGATACTGCTGGATCGGACAGTGGGCTAAACTTTTTTTTTCTTTTCTTTTTCTTTACTTTAATTTAGGATAATTACCAAACATCCAACCTTTAAGTCATTCAATAAATAAAAAAATTATCTTGGCTATTATTCCTTAAAACTAAATGTAATGAAAATCATGTCCTTCTCCTAAACAAATAGGGTATGTCGGATCATTAACTTTTCTTTTTCAACAGAATTTTGCTTAACAATTAATGCTTCTTTATAGGAGGAACATCTAAATGACTTATACCATATGAAGAGTTTGGCTTTCTCTTATTATTTATTAGAATATTACTTTTACTAATCCAATGTTTGATTGTCACTTGGAATGAAACCATTCCATTATGTTTTTCCATAGTCCTAGAGTGGATATCTGCCCCAAAGATAATAGATTGATTTATATTCATCACCAAGGATAACATAAGTCATTTCATTTTATTATAGTATGTTTGGCAGCCACCTTTAATGTAATAATTTCATTTTAAATTCTCAAGGCATTTGTAGCCACGAGGTGATGATTCATAATGAACTCATTCAAATTTAAACTAAAACTAGGAATTAAGTCATCTTAGATTTTTTTTGTGTAAAATGAGGTGATTTAAGTCATCAAGTACAAATCAGCACAAATCTAAATGAGTTCATTTTAAACCATCCCCTTGTGGCTACAAATGTCTTGGAAATTTCAAATGAAATGATATCATTACAAGTGGCTGCCAAACACAACCTTAACAAATTAGGATGACTCCATCCCTGATTTCAGATAGCAAATCAATGATTCTGAATGAATTTATTTACAACTATCACGTTATGGCTTCAAATGCTTTAGGAATTTAAAATGAAATGATTTCATTACTGGTGGCACGGTTAAACAAAATTGCGATGTATCTTATAAATGTGTATGTGATATATATTGTGAGTGATATCTTTTGTATTTTCAATATCTATTATTATTATTTTGTTATCTTTGCATAGTTTACATTACATTGCCCCCTTCTCTTAACTAAAAAACATAAAACAAAAATAGGCAAATATATTTGAAGAAGCTGCAAATGAGACTTTTTGGGCAGAAAATTGAAAAAAAAAAAAGTTTTTAATCTTTCCAATGCTAACTATATAGAAAATTTAATATATAATACCACTAAGAAGTAACAAATTCTACCTCTCCCAAGATCATTAATTATTAGGGGTTGTAAAATACTAAACCTAAATTTGAAGGACAAAAAAAGAAGAAGAAAAGGATGGCCTCTCCACGTGTTATGAAACCTAGAACAAGCTAAACGGTATTTCAGTATAAATTTGAGAACAGGACAGGTTATGTTACATGGTAACTCAAGTCTAAAAACAAAAGCAGACGACTGTTTGAAGTTTTGGTGAGCTAAACAACGTAGATAGTTTGGCCAGTTAAGATGAAGAGAAAGGATTAGCTACCCTGAAATTGTCTGTTTCCCCATGTCCCCACACACAAAGGGTGCAGAGTATAGGGTTAAAACTGTAAAAACAGTATTCAAATGAAAAAATAGGTATCCCTAAAAACGGGGTTTATAAGGTTACTGTGGCCATCGGGGATTGTGAGGGGGGGGGGGGAGCATAATGCCAGTGCGTAAGGGTTGTTAACAAAAAATGTTCAAACAAACATTTGCTCCATATTTAAAAGAGGCACCAAATTCAAAATAACCATCATGTGTCAGCCTGTGGTGTGGGGACACAAGGACAAACAAATTTGCGCATAGCAGATCCTTTTCCTAAGAAAAATTGTGAATTTTTGTAACACACCGCCTAAAAAAGAAAGAAATATTATATAGCTTTACCCTAAGTATGACAACGGTTGGGTCACTCTGATCCGGCTCTATTGAATCTAACAACCCTAACCTGGTCTACCTATGAACATGTTTCTTGGGGTTAGATTTTGATTGGAGAGAGAGAGAGAGAGAGAGAGAGAGAGAGAGAGAGAGAGAGAGAGAGAGAGTTATAACTGTAGGTCCCACGTGGCGTAAATACTTCATACAAATAATAGAGAAAAAGCATGGTCGTTAGATTCTCTATAATCCCCAATCAGGCCACCAAAACAGGGTGGATAATCTCAAGAACCCATACATCTTCAAGAAAGATAACTATTGTAGACAAATAAGATTTTATTTATAGAATCCAAGAGTTTCCTTGAAACAACGCAATTCTACGCCTTAAGACTTCTCCCAAACATTACGTTCTTTCTATATTTTTGATAACCTGATTGGGGAAGCAACCTTTCCCAATTGGTTTCACGTCTCTTAGTGGGAAGATGTTTCCAACATTTAAAATAAATTCGTTATCAAGCAATTATGTAACCACATATATTTGTATATGACCTATTTTCCCTTTAGATCATTCATAGACACACGGTCCATTAAGTAGAAAATCCTGCAGCATCACTCGAGTACCTAACTGGGATGATTACCCATAAAGTAGAGCTCTAGCAATGACCTTGAGCTCTACTGGATCCTTTCTTTGCGAAAGAAACACAAGTCTGATGAGTTTTCCCCCTCTTTACTCCACAAATAAAGAAATCTTTAATGGGTAATCACGCATTAATCTAATCACAGCAAATTGAAACTGGGAAAAGAAAAAGAAATTAGGTGCTTTGTTTTTTAGAAGTAAAAGACCGAACATTGAAATCATGAAAAACACAGTTTTTCATGGATCATAGGTTTCCTGCCACTTCAGTTAAGAGTTCCATAAATAATTTTATTGAATTCTCAGAGGTCTCATCAACTGTAGATTCAAACTCATCAACCTCTCATCAATCTTCTATGTCAGCCAGCAGTTTGTTTGCTCATTGCCTAAGGAAGAGACCACCAACAAAAATAATGATGGTGTGATGCTCAGAATAAGAGGTAAAGCAAGAAGACTAGAAGAGTAGTTATAATAAAAAACCATCAAGTTGAATTAGTGCCAAAGAAAACAAAATCTGGCTCTGCTTGCAGCCTTGACAAGCCGAGGCCGATGCCATCAAAAATAAAGTTTGTGAATCCATAGTCTTGATCTCAGGAGGGTGATCCTGGAATAGAACACTTATGTTGTAAAAGAGTAATGGGTTATAGACAATGAGTAACAGTTAGTAGTAATCTCTCTGAATAAGTCAAATCCCCAAATAAAACTACAGCAAGTAATAAGTTTTATCAGGAAGTAGTGAAGTACCAATTACTACAGCAGCAGAACATTTGCTTCAAAACTATAAACGTAAATACCTCTTCTGCAATGGGTTTAATTATTCACAGCCTAGGGTACCAAATAAGTTAACAATGGATTCTAGGATATAAATACATTAAAACAACGACAACAACAACAAACAGCCTTATCTCTAACATGGGATTGAGTCATGGTTGTACCAACACTCTCCCCTTAAATCTGATTTTGCCTCCTTTTAAATCAGTTTCTCAGTCAGTCAGGCTCTAGAGTACAACAATCATATCTCAAGATAAGTGCACATCTCTCCAGAGACCTAATGAACCTCAATACTGCCTCTTTTTATTTTTTTGATATATATATATATCTAACAGACAAGGACGAGCCATTCACCAGTAGGTGAAAGACCATAGATTAGATAACTGCAATAAAGGAGAAGGAGAGAGAGAGAGAGAGAACTACAGTCATTTTTCTATGTTAAAGAGTATGGAGTTCTGTATCTAAGAAAGGAGGAGAACAGCATTTTATATAGAGGTGCCGGTGCAATAGTTCAGATCCGCTACAACTGTCACAATGTGATCAATGATCCAATGGTAAGCAACATTTGCTATGAGATCTCATACAAAAAATAAATAAATAAATAAAAGGATTTATGAGCTCTGTATACAAATGGGTGCATGACACATCACTGCAGCTTCCATCCAAAGCAATATTACACAAGTCCTTAAGCATCTCCCATAAATAAGACGAAGATGTGAAAGGTTATTTAACGATGTGAGGACTAAACTATTTCCTTAACAAAAATTTGTCTCACAATTAAAATAAGAATCTTTATATGAAAGGAAAATTCCTATAAAAGAATGTTGGCAATAAAGATAAAGTGACAATTATTATTCATAATAATGACCAATTAAGAGATAATCAAAAAATTAAAGAATAAAGGTAATAAAATAAACACAAAGATAATAATAATAAATTTAATTTGAATCACCAAGAAAAAAACATAAAACACAACAGGCTAAGCCATCTTGAAGCTTTTCATCAATTGTATAGACAAGCCACCTTGAGATATTGTTGAGCTTTCCTGTTTTTTGATTGATTTGCTGTCACTTTGATTCATAGATCAGACAACTTTGTAGTTTGTGTTCTTGCAGCTGAGGCTGGGAAACAAGCATCATCTTTGGCAGGTGGTGCCAAGGCTCGAAATGTTCCTTTTCAATCAGACTTCAGTAATTTTCCAACTATTTCTTGCATTTGAAAATTCTGTTTCAAGTAGAACCAAGCAATGGACAGTGAGGACTGGCTGACATTGACAAGAGATGTGAACTTCAGTTTCAGAGCAGCACATTGGGCCGAGTTCAATGGTCTTTCATACAGAGATCTACCGCCCCATGTAGTTTCTCGGGGTCCACTACTTCCTCTCTTTCTGCATTTCAGATGACAAGGCATCTGTCAAAGTTACAGCTAAAGTTCTTCAAACCAAGGAGATCATTCAGATTGTAAGTGACATGCTCATTGCGACAGATGGGTGACTGTCAAAGATTCATCAGATTTTTTTACCTGATCTTAGAAGGTTCAATCAAAATCACTCCTTTTAGCTCAAATTGTTGATTGTTAGAATCTTTTTCCTTTTTCATTTTCAGGGTCAGTAGTTTTAAGATTTTGGGTTGTTGGATTGCTATTTCCTATTTAAGTTCCTATTTAAATTTGAACCAACTGCATAAAGATTTGCTGTTGGTCTCAGAATCTTTAATTGGTTGTTTGCCCATTTTTTTTTTTTTTTTCAGTATCATTACTTAAACTTCGATTATTCAGTACATTCTTCTATGTATTAGATAGTTGGTAGTTGAACCTCGACTCCCACGAATGTTTACCAAATTCAGTAGATATTAGTTTTTAGATTTAAAAATCTGCAACTGAAGAAGTGTTAATGCAAACTGTTAGGCAGGTATTCAGGTTAGTGTGCATGGAGGGGAGTTCTCAATTAGCTCAAACACCATCTTACTGGAATCTGTATTGGTCATGTAGTTTTTCTCGTACTTTCCCTCCGTCTGTTTGGTATTATGAATTCCAGTTGTGAATGTGTATATGTTTGTTGGCATGGATAACTAAAAGAGAAGCACTACAATTGGCTTGTCTTATCAATTCTCTCTTAGTATATCAAACTAGAAGTGTTTAAGTAATAATATAGCTATGACACTCTAAAAGTCACAATTTAATCTCTTGAAGATTTTTTTTTTTTGGAGAGATAAAGGCCAAACTTTATTGAAAAAGCAAGAAAAACAACCAAACAAACAAAAGCAGAAAAACCTCACTGAGACGGTGAAGTGAGAAAAAAAACCCAAAAAACAAAGAACAACCCACAAAGAGCACAAAACTACAACTCCTCACGCCACCACTCATGCCAATCCTCCTCCACGAAATTTGCTCTAATGGATATCCAATAAAAAAGAACACTATAGATGTGACGGATTAAATCACCATAATTCCTACACTAATCCTTAAAGATCCTATTGTTTCTTTCCTTTCAGATTCCCCAACAAATGGCCCCTAGAAGGAATGAGCAAATGATCGAAGAGATCCCCTCCAACTCACGAATCTGCCAACATAAGAGTAAAAACCTGAAATGGTTAGGAAAAACCCAAGCAATACCCAAACGAGAGAGAAAGAAACACCAGACCCTCTGGGCCATGATACAATGAAAAAAAATATGATCCACTGATTCCTCCTCCCTCATACAAAGGGCACATCTATTATCCATACTCCATCCTCTACTCTACAAATGATTCAAAGTGAGGATTTTATCCAGAACCGCATTCCAGATAAAAAATGAAACTTTTGAAAGAATCCCCAAGATCCAAATGCTTATGTGAGGAAAATTCAAAGAATCATGATTGCTCAACAAAACATAAATAAATAAATAAACTCATATAACTAGTGCAACATTGTTTTTAAGACAAGGAAGTGATCTTTAGGTTCACCGTCGGCTTTAGTTTGAAACACCTATGTCTCACTTATCAAAGTATATCTATAGAAAAGTTAAGCCCTGAATATCACACTAAAAAAACAAAGGATCATACCAACAAGATCCCACAATTCAGGATGCATCTTTCAAGAAAAGAAGAACAAGAACAAATAAATAAAATAAAATAAACAGGCAACAATCAAATAAACAACAAGAAATTCTTCAGGAACCCCAATGCCATCAATTCCAGGAATGCTTGAATCCAGTTAACGATACCCCCACACAACCAGTACATCTTTCAAAACCAGCTATTTCTCATCAGACTCGACCAAAAATGCACCTTTGACGCTAACCCAACAAAATCAAAATTGAAACTCCAACCAACCCATCAAACCAAAAAAAAAAAAGTGTGTGTGTGTGAAGGGGGGGGGGGGGGGCGCAACACCAAAACCATGCAAGATCCGATGCCAAAACTTCTTCCTTCAATATTCATAAACAATCCCCCTTCATTCCACCCTGGATAAATGAAAGACAATATATAATACCTGAACATTCAAAACCCACCAATCATATAACGCAAATTATAACCCCAGAACCAGAAGGGTGCAAGAACTGACCTTAGATCAGCAATTCCTTTGAAACCCATATAGCATTCCACCCAAAACGCATAAACTTTAGATAACAAGTCCCCACAAAGGAAAACCCAACCAATCAAACAAAAGATCCAAGACCAAAATCAAACCTGAACCAACGTGGCTTCAGCAAATCCTTCAAAAACCACGTCGCATTTCCCCTCAGCTCCACCCTCAATACCCCCAATGTATTAAATTCAACAACCCCAACACAAAACCCAAGTCCCAACCGGACCAAACAAGCAAAAATAGAGAAATTTGAAACCAGAATCAAGAAAAACCAACCTTTAATCAGAAAATCCTCTCAAACCCACATAACCATTTTCCCTCCATCCCACCCCAACCACAGCAAACACACCAACTAATTCCAAAAACATGTAATCAACAAGAGAGGGAGAGAGCATTAACCATATCGAATTAAAGAACAGACCTGATGGATGGGCGGGTACATTGAATTGGTGCACACCGGGCATTCGAGCAGCTCATGGACGCTGGTGGCCGGAGCATTTACCGAGGGAACGATGTTGTTGTGGGGCTTCGACAAGAATGGATGGTGATGGATCTCCTCCTCATCAATCCCGTCCGAGGACGAGATACATTCGATGTTATCCAATTCCATTCACATGCAAGGATAAATCCAGAAGAACGAATAGAAAACAATCGATTAGCTTTTGTTGGGTTTTCTTCTTTTCTTTCGATTCTTCTCCCTCTATCTCACTTCATCTTCGATTACTTACAACGAATCGTTGGAGAAAAGAGAAGAAAAAAAAAAACCAGTTTTTTTATGGTAAATGGAAAGAAAACCAGGTAGAGAGACAGAGAGAGACGTCGCAAATCGAGTAACAAAAACACCCTCTCTCTAAAGAGGTGCCTTCGTTGGCCTTTGCCGGGTTTTGAGAGATAGATGAAAAGGTCACCGTCGAATTCGCACAAATAGATCGGAATCTAACGGATGTCAGATATGAGACAGACTTCAAAAGATGTTGATAATGATTAAAAATGTCAAAAGAGCATATGTACTACATACTGCACATAGAATATAGAATCTTGCAAACCTGAAAATTCCTGATCGATTCCATTTGCACGGGAATCTATCTTTTCCCCTGTTTCTTATTCTTTCATCTAGGGCTGTCAATGAGATCGGCTCAGAACTTGGCTCGCTATGAACCGGGCCCGGGTCCCATTAGTGTTGCAAATAATTCGAATATAAATCGGATATTGGCATATTTGTATTTGTTTCATTCATGGTAAGAAATTTTTAAATGAACAAATATTTAATCGAATCGGATACACATAAGTTCATTTTCATATATATTAAGTTAGTCGAATATCGGACACAATACAAATAGATCTAATTACAAAATTCATTCAGTTCAACCAATATATTTGTATCCATTAAGTTAGGCAATGGATTAAGGTTAATGTTAAAAGTATTTATATATTCTATTATAATGTGTGTGTGTATATATATATATATATATATATATATATATATATATATATTTGCTTGAAATGGACACACTAAATTCAGATAATAATCTGATACTTGCATCCCCTACATCATTTTAAGTTCAGTGAGGCAAGCCTCAGCTTTGATTTAAGTGAGTCCAAGCCCACCTTTACAAGCCTAAGCTGAGCTTTGCCAAGCTCAGCTCATCAACACATCTATTTCCATCACTTCACATTTTAAGAGCAATTCATCTTGTTTCCTTGTTTCTTTGTGCATCATGAACTTGGCCCGTAAGTTTGTCAATGAGCCAAGCTAGCTCAATTCGGTTTGGAGCTTGGCTCATTAAGAGCCAAGCCTGAGCCTTGTTTTAAGCTCAATGAGCTGAGCCTGAGCTTTGATCTAAGTTCATTTCCTAAGTGAGCCTGAGTGGAGTCTCCAAAAGCTTGGTTTGGTTAATTATATTATATATTTTGACAATGGTAGAATTTAAACAAGGCACATTAGGCTAATGGGACAATTAGGATGTCAAGCCTTTTGCTGGCAAGCTGAGCATGAACTTGGCCTTCATGTGATGAGCTGCCCCAGCTCGGCTCACTGACACCCCCACTTGACAACATTCTATAAGACACATATAACCCTATTCCTAGTTGTCACTTTGAATGAAACCATTTCATGTTGGTTTTCTATAGTACCCAAGTGTATATGATCCTCCACAAAAATGGATTGATTTCCATTTATCACCACGAACGATATCATAAATATCATAGATGTCTCGTTTTTTAGTTTAGCTAACAAGTCACTGTAATTCCTAATGAGTTCATTTTGAACCATCACGTTATGTATTTAAAATGTCATGGGAATTTAAAATGAAATGATTTCATTACAGGTGTTAACCATACCTGGCCTAGTTGTTTGCATTGGCATGTGGAGGGGCCTCGATCATCTCTAGCACAGTAACGTCTAGTATCTCTCAAGTGTCAATGATGCGCTGACACATGGCAAAAAAAGAAAAAGAAAAACAACCCGGTGGTTAGAGTTTGACCTGCCCTTTTTCTTTTTTCACACACCAAAATGTTGTTGATGCTTGATAGACATTAAACATGGCTGTGCTGGAGACTATGAGTGCGGCTTGGCTTCTGTGAGCACAGAATCTGTGCATTATGCATGTCGGGGGCTGAGAACACTCATTTCAGCATTGAAAAGTGATTTGCATTTTTTGGGGTGTGTGCTTATCACTTTTCGATGCTGATGTGAGTGATCACACGCCTCTGAACATGAATTGTGCACAGATTTTGAGTGCACAGAATCCGGAGCGAACTTCGATTGGGTACATCTGTTAATTTTTTATATATATAAATAGCTCAAATTTTGTTTAAGAGTGAGAAAAAGGGAGATACAAGAAGAGGGAAGGAGTCATGAAAACCTAAGATACGAGGACATCAAAAGTCATTACAGATTAAGCTCTAGACATCATTGCAGGATCTCAGAACCTACATGCCATGCTTTTTTTTTTTTCTATTTAAACATACTTTAGACAGCGTTTTAAAACCGTTGTCTAAAGTTTTTTTTCCCAGACATATGTTAGACAGTGTTGCTAAAGTTTCTGACTTTTTGCGACGCGGCTCAAAATAGCATTTAAAAAACGCGTTTACGTTTTTTAAACGCTGGCCAAAGCCATTTTTGTTGTAGTGTGTTGAGGCCAAGGCCTCTTGGGCTGCACTTCTCATTATAAATAACCTCCCACCCTTTGCAAAAACATCATTGGTTTGTAGTAACACCTCATATGTGACAAATTATGCTCATAGGTAATTAATCAAATGATATGATATTAAGTACAATAAACAATGTTGAATTTTATTTGGTTAACATATTGACATGTCTTAATCATCTCCTTGGTACATGCTTATCGTTAAATTTTATGAACTCCATAAGTAAACATCTCTTCTTTATTTGTCGGTGTTGCTAACTCTTATGATTTTTTTGGTTACATGGAATACATTAAAAAAATATGTTTATCAATTTAATGTTTTCAGTTTATTTTCGTTTCTTTAGTAAAGGATTTGATTAAGTGCAGATTGTTTTATATGCAGGAGATGTCCGAAGTTAGTTGTCGAGTGATAGTGCAGCTGTGCTAGTGTTCGAGTTGGACGTAGCAAGTAAATGACACATTTTAGAGCCTTGACCTACATAGGATAATGTATTATGGTTCTTTTTGGTATTTTGGATAAACTTAATGGTTCAATTTAGTTTATTTGATAGAGATGACGTGATATTGATATGGATAGACACGGAATTGTCGAATAGATAGCAATGATGTATGTTAGATGATTGATATATTTGGATTGTTATTTTTTAAAACTATGAACTATTAGGTGATTAAATAAAGTGACATGTGGATCATTGTTCATCCCTAGGGGTCCATATTACAATTGTTATGTCGCCGAAAATTCAGCAAAAAAATGGCATATGGATTACTTGTTGACTTTCAATAACATGAGATAGTAATACAAATATACATGACATTTTGATTTATAATTCCAGTCCTCACTTTTTATTCGAGTAGTTTTTCTCTTCTTTCATTTTATCTCATGTTAAAAAAAAATTATTGTAGGTTGATATTTAGTGGAGATGTTGATGGAGAACACAACCCCGATGATGACTTAGATGAAGAAAATGACTTGGAACATAACTCAAGGAAGCTCGATATTTTTTTGTCATTATTGTGGTTGTTGTACTTTATGATATTATTTCTATTTTATGATTATTTAATTTTAGGACATCTTTATTGTTTAATATTATTTGTATATTACATACTTTTATGAATTTAAAGTAGTGAATTTGTATGTTATTTTCATCTTGTAATAGTTGAATTTTTAATTATTAGTATATTATAATAGTTGGAGGATTATTGTTTATACATGTTTCTAATGGTCATATAAAAGAAAGCAGATATAACAAAAATTTACTAAATTCAATATTAATATTTTTTAACAACGGCTGCATAGTTATTTGTGATGGCAAAATGCCTTACCAAAAAGGATAAAAGCATTTATGACGGCTTAAGGGTACCCTCGTAAAAGATATTATTTGCGAGGGCAAAAATATTCTAGCAAAAAGTGTAAAAATACCTAATAAAGAAGAAGAAAACATTAACAACTTAAATCTGCCATCGCAAAAAAGATTATTTGTGAGGGCAAAATACTTAGTAAAAAACACGAAACATTAACAAGGACTTAAATGGTCATCGCAAAAGGTTTTAGTTGTGACAATAAGTAACCTTGGCAAATGGAGATCCTAAATAGTAGATGAACAGTTGTGAGGGCAAGTAACCCTCACAAATACTTAATTCATTGCATTCTTCCTCGTTTGGTATTTTATTTGTGATGATTGATTTTTCTATATTTGATGGTTATATACCCTCGCAAATACTTAACCCCTCACCTCCCTCATTTGACATTCTATTTGCGAGGACTGATTTTTTTATTTTCGATAGCATTATGCCCTCACCACTAAAAGTTTTTGTGAGAGCCCCTCGCAAAAAACACTTTTAGCAACTATCGTTGTTGCGATGACCCGCGACGGTAGAATATCGTTACAAATATGTATTTGTGACAACATTTTCCTATTTGCGAGGGAAAAGTGTCCTCATTAATAGATATTTTTCATGTAGTATGTTTAGTTTCAAATTCATTTAGAAGTTGCAACAAAATTTACCAGGAAAGGAGGTGAAAGAACAGTTGGAGGTTCTTTGCAACATATATGCCCTCTCACTACTTCCAAACCATCATGGTTTAAAAAATAATTAAATATCACTAAAAACCTATTCGAAAAATAATTTATTTTACCTCATTAATTGGAAAATTTTACCAAAATTTTGAATCATCATGGTTAAAAAAGAAATTAAATATCACTAAAACCCATTTGGAAAATAATTTATTTTTCCTCATTAATTGGAAATTTTTACCAAAATTTTGAACCAGTTAGGCAACAATTCCACCCCCACCCCCCACAAAAATAAAAAAAAAATTAAAGATCAAAGATGAAATTGTAATAGCAACGAGAATAAGGAGACAACACAATATTCAAGACTTTGTCATGTGTGACTATTTGTTGAGAGATCTAGGGAATTAAATTGGTTTATATAATTAGAGAAATGTAGGAGAGATTGAGAAACCAAATATTATTTATGTTTGTGTAAGAGCCCCTTTTTGTTAGAGCAAGGTCTTTTTCGGAATATGAAACCCATGGCTATGTTTAGAAGGGTGTTAAGAAATTGTGCATCTGAAAATTGAATTAAAGTATTAGTCGTGGCAGACCAAGAAATTAATTCTAAAAGAACATGTTAAGAAACAATTCAACAACAAAAGCTTAAAAAAAAAAAAGCTAAATGGTTAGAGTGGTGGAACTTAAGCATTTTAGAAGAACATTTTAAGAAACAATACAACGGAAAAAAATTGCTAAGGGCTAGAGTGATGGAACTTAAGCTGCAACTTATATCATCTAAAGTCCAAAAAGTTATCGTATATCTTATGGGGGAGCTGGGGATGCTCTAGATG
>JAOXJP010142795.1:0-13314 GCA_025762735.1 Platanus orientalis | reverse complement strand
TGCTGGGTCTTGGCCAGGTCGAGGTACCAAGCTTGATTGCTTAGTGACATCGGCAACCAGTATTACTACAAGTCTTACTGAAATTGTGTATGTTTGTGTGTGTTATTCAAGTTATAGCTGCAACCAAACAACCCCCTAGGTGGGAGCAGGGGAAGAAAAACATTAAAAAAAGAAAATAGCAATAATATATTTATATGAATTGGAGGCTCCCTCACAGAGGGCGGGCTCGATCCTCTGCTGATTATCAAACTTCTGCTAAAGTTCTGCCTATTTTGGTGATTGACACATGATGAAAAAATCAACAAAAATGAAGGTGAAAGTTGAGGTTTTTAATTTTTCACCACGTGTTGACTGCCGAAATAGGTATAACTTTAGAACAATTAGGAGTGGAGGGAGGGGGGTTTCACCATTTCACATGGTGAACCCCAATCCTCCTTTTGTAACATGTATAGGGCTCATACAATTCATCATTCTAAGGGTGTTTGCCAAACGCTGGATATTACCAAAATTTATATAAATAGATATGATTAGTGAACTATGCATTTCATAATAAATCTTTTGAAATGCATAGTACCATTAATAAACAAAAATGAAATGTGTTGAGACCCCACAAAACTACAAGGGAGAGTGTCTTTTCATGACTATGGGAACCTCGAAAGGTCATAGAAACAAAGGGACATTTTCATTGCCCACCAATCAGCAGTTGAGAAACAAGACAAACGCAACAAATACCCTTCTATATATGATTATTTTAAATAAGATTTTTCATTTAAAATTTTAAAACATCTTATCTATCATTTTGAAACCCAATCCCATGAGGCGTTAGAGGGGATTCATGCCAATGTGTGGCTGGGTATCAGTGATAAGTGGATTCCAACCTGGTGGTAAAAAGAGGCAGTCCCCCATTGAATCAAAACCCTGCCCTTTTATTTTATAGTTTTAATCTCATAAGGGCTCCCTTTTTAACAACCACATTTACATCCAAGGGGATAATTGCTAATACGAGGTTGGGTACTGTGATCAAAAGACACCTACTTGGAGTCTTGGGCCGTTCTTCTTTTAAGTCTCTATCTTACCATTTTAACTTGTCCCTTGTTTACACATAATCAGTTACTTTCGAGTTCAATGTAGCTGCTGCTTCATGAATTATGTTTCTTCTCCAACAGGATCCTCTCTTGCCCACAGATTAATCTGTCAGGACAGGAGATGTGACGCATATTCTCAAAAAAGTAAATTTTCACTATCCATCTCCTGCCCCAACATGGTAGTCTGTGGGCAATCGGAGGATTTGTCCTGGTTTCTTCTTATCATCATCTAGATAAAAACCAAAATAATGTTCTGTTCAGGATGTATCATTCGGCCCTTTACAAGGAAATGTGGGCCCCATGCAACAGATCATTATTCCTCTAGGGGCAGACGTTTTGTCCAGGATTTTCCGTCCAGATGGTGTCTAGGACACCATGGGGCTTGACATGGAATAAAATGGGTGGGACTTTGAAATTTTATCAAAGTCAAAGTCCCGCCCATTTTATTCCATTGAAGCCTCATAGTGTCATGGACACCATCCTGGACAGAACATCTTTTCTGATTCTTCTAAGGGAAAGGATTCTCAATCCAGGATTTGGTGTCTAAGATTGTGTCTAGGACAGTAGGGGTCCTCATATAGAATAAAATGCATATTCCATATTAAAAAATGCATTACCCACTCATTTTCTTCCATATGATGTCCCCTAGTGTTCTGGAAACCAAATCTTGGACAGAACATCATTTTCCTTCATCTAATAAAAATCTTCAATAGAAAACTTAGAGAAGAGACCAAAAATCTGAGAGCACCCAAGAACAAGAAGAAGACAAAGAAGAAGAAGGTGGCGAATGAGGGTCCTTAACTTCTCTCTTCTCTTTCTCTCTTAAATATATGTTGCAAAACACACATTTCTTTAAACCCATGGATTTTCATTTCCTTTGTAGGAGCTTGAAATGCCTTATTGGGCTTGGAAACCACCTCAACCAAGTGTTGAAGTGTTCACCTTAGTGAACTTTCACAAGGTTTGATGGTGAAACTGTGGTTTTCTTGACTCGGTTCTCATATATGTTAATCAACTTGATAAGGGGACACTATGCCGAATTTTTTGGAAAAATTTGAACTTGTCAAAATTGAACATTTTTGAACACCTGACTCTTTAAAGGGAAATAAGTTATAAGGGGAAGTATCCTACGTCTTTGTTGGGCCGTGCAAGCCCATTAAAAGACAAAGAGTTGATTCCGAGCTTAGTTGTATCCCAAATGTAGCTTGGCATGCTCCCTTGCACAATCTTGTGGGAGACCTCGACTATCTTAAAGAAAGACATAAAATAGCACATTTATGTTTCGGGTCACTCGATTTTAATTTTTATTAAATTAAAAGTACTTGACTTTAAAATTGTAAAATTAACTGATTTATGAATTATTGGATTACAGATCCAACACACAGAAGATTTGTTACTACATCATACATCTTAATTCTTAACTAGCTCTCTCCAACCCACCACCTTCACATTTTTGTTGTAATATTTGTCGAATAAAGAAGAACTAGAAGCCAGAGAGTAAAGATGAATGAGAAGCCAAACCAATGTAACTTAATATTTTATTTTGGGTTATAGGAGACTGAATCAATTAAGAATAGGCCAGGCTCAAAAACGTTCACGCATCAAACTTAAGGGCATCCTCCAACCACGAAAGAGCGGTCGCCAAGACGAGCTAGAACTAACATTGAGATCATAAGCAATAGACAAGTGGGCAACATAGCTAACCCAAAGCCTAACCCATTGGAAGGAAATCTCATCAAATCTAGAAGCCAAGACTTTGTAATCATTAATAATACAAGAAATTGAAGAGGGGCAGCAGACCCTATTAGACTTAAGGAGGTCATCCTTATAATCTCCTTCCAAAACAATATTCTTGAACCCAAAAGAGAGGGTTATTCAAAGACCAAAACGTGTCACTTGCCTTTTTAAAAATAGAGCATTACAAGCAACACCCAGTTCTGCTAGGGCATACAGAATAGGAGGAAGGATTGTGTCTGCTTCCCTTAAAAACACTAACCTCTGCTAGGTGTCAGGGGTTGACACATCAACGCCAAAAAAGTGATTTACACTTTTTTTGGGGAGGTACTTATCACTTTTAGGCATTGATGTGTCCACATCCTGACACCTAGCGGAGGTTAGCGTTATTTAAGGGAGGCTGACACAATCCTTTAGGCCTTCCTCGTATCTAAATATACCTTCAACACCAAAAGAGTTCTTTCCAATGAGGAAAAAACCATCAAAATTAACCTTGACCATACCCAGGCTCTGTAGCTTCCAAAAAGATGCATCATTTGAGTAGCACTCCTCTCACGAACTAAGCTAAGAGACACAACTTCTTTAGATAGACTACAAGAATCAACAACCACTTTAGAACAATTAAGAATCACTTTCTCAAAGGTTAGTGAATTACGATTCTTCTATAAATTCCAACAGAAAAAAAAAAGATATAGAAAAGGTTTATTCAAATTTTAGATACCTCTTTAAGATTAAACCAAGACTTAAACCAATCCACAAAAGGATAACAACATATCAATATTAGTTCTAATAGTCATTAGGGAAACAGACCATCCATGTGAGACAAAATCACATTAAAGTAAACAATGAGTAGTAGTTTCCAAAGCATTTATACAAATAGGGCACATAAGGCAAATATCAATATTTTTCTTTAATAAATTATCTTTGGTTGGAGGAGCTTCATTATAGGTCATCCGAATAAAATGTTCTATCTTTTACAAAATGTGAAGAATCCATAATTTGCCCCAAAGAAAGGACTAATTATTGGAATCGAGAGGAAGAGCTTGAGGAGTAAGATAGGCCGATTTGACACTAAATTCACCTATCTTGTCGAAGTGCCAAATTAACTAATCTTGAAATAGGGGTTACTCCAGAGGAACTCTAGAGATGTTACCAATATCAGGCTAAGGAACTAGATTTTCAGTGATAGATAAATTCTATTTTCAAGAAACCAGATTTATAAAATCAGAAACCTTTTAGAACGGGTATACATGGGCAAGACTAGAGATTTTAAAGTTTGGGGAATTAGAAGTCTAATGGTCCTTCCAAATATTGATGTTATCCCCTAAACCACATTCCATCTCATGTTATTATAAAAAGATCTCTCCCTTTTTTTTTATACTCTTTTAAACCTAATAATTATTGTTAATAGGCCTAAAGGAAAGAAAATCAGCTTTAGGAAAATAAAGAGATTTAAGAAGTTGTTCCATAGATTTGTTGTAACAAATTCTTGTAACAAATTCTTTTTTCTTTGATTTTTTATAAATTTTAAGCATGAACAAAAAAAATCTTATGTTCATTCTAAAAAAAACTGTTACAATTGATTTTTTGCCTTCATCTTTGAATGATTCTATATAAGGGATCTTGACCATCTACAACAATGACAACAACAAACAGCTTTATCTCAACTATTTGGGGTTGGCTACACAAATCTTGTTATGTCATTCTACTTTATTAAGGGTCATATATATTGTTAAAGCCAAATGATCAGCTGCAACAAACGTTGCTGTAGCTTTTAAGTAGCATGACCAAAAAGAATACAAAATGACAAAAACCCCATGTTAAAAGACAAAACAACCCATGTTAGAAGATAAAATACCCATGTTTTTTTTGCTGTGCTACCTAAAAGCTACAACAAATTTGATAGCTGATCACATCTCGTTGTTAAATTACAAGCTACCATGTCTCTTCTTATTACTTTAACCCAAGTCAATGTTGGCCTTCCTCTAGTCCTTCTAGCACTTTCAACTTGTATTGTCTCACTCCTTACTAGCACAGTCACTGGTCTACGTTGTGCGGGTTCTTGGCCATCTAATCCATTTAAATTATTATAAGGGATTAAAAAACTATATAAAAACAAGTGATCAACTATAGCATATTTTTCTGTAACTTTTTGTGGCAAGAAAAAAATACAAAAACACATGCTAAAAGATTAAAAAAAACATGCCTTTGTCCATGCTACAAAAAGCTATAACAACTCAAAAAACTAACATTTTTGTTAAGGCCTTTTATGGCATAAACAAAAAAATGCAAAAAGACAAAACCCCATGGTAGAAGACAACAAAACCTATGTTAAATGACAAAAACTCCATGCTTTTGTTCATGTTACAAAATGCTACAGAAAATTTGCTACAGCAAAAATTACTCAAAAAAAATTTGTTGGGTTGCAGTAGGGAGCAGTAACCTCACTACCAATGCAGCTGGTGATACTGATTCCACTGTACGGTCGTTTCCATAAGTGACTTTATCATCCAGTACACAAGTCCCTGTTTCATTTCTTGCGGACTATACCTTCTCCTAACATACGCGCACCGTGCGCTATTTCTAAACCTACGCACTCATGTCAGCTCGTACAGTATATCTGTCATCCGTGATTCGATTCCCCAGTTACATTTTGAAAACCCATCGATCTTTCTAGAAGCATCGAGTTCTTCGTGACCAATTTTCTGCCAAAGGGTTCATCCCAATTTTTTAATTTCATCTCCGAAGATGGTGAATTTCATGTTGATGATCACGGCCGAGCTTGAGAATCTCACCAATCTTCAGCCACAAGGGGGCTGCGATGATCCAAACTTACCTTACTACTTCAAGGTCTTCTTCCTGTTCTCCCTCTCTCTCTCTCTCTGTTTATTCTTATTCACATCATTAGATTTGCTCTGGTAATTCATAGGGCTTATTGACTTCCTGTGTTTTCTTTTGCTTGATTTTCGTTTTGTTCTTTGGTTTTGTTTGTTTCTGTAATAAAAAAGTTGTAGTTGCTTTTTAATTTTTCTTTTTTGTTTTGCTATTGAAATGTTGTTTGGATTTTCTGCAGCTGAAATGCGGGAACTGTGGAGAATTGACCCAGAAAGAAACGTGTGTGAGCTTGAATGAAGTTGTTCCTCTCCCCAATGGCAGGGGAACTACTAATCTTGTTCAGAAGGTTAGTTTCTGTGTGTTTGTGCTTTTTAAATTCTTGATCTTATTTTTGGACATCTTGTTGATCTAATAAATCATGAAATAACTATTGCTTACTTTACCTGCGTCAGATAATCGTTATTTGGATCTGCAAATATGAGCATCAGTGGAACATTTTTCAGCTTTTTTAATTTGTTAGGTTTAAATGTATCATCAGAGTTATTCTTATATGTTTTGGTTTTTCGGGAGGATTTGTCATTATAATGATTTGTCTTGAAGTAGGACTAGTGTAGTCATTGAACAGAAAAATTCTGATTAAACATTATATTTCATCTTTGTGTATGTAAAGAACCAAGATCAATTTTGGGAGCAACATAATTTCATCTTTTCCCTATTTGAGCTCAGAATCTCAATAAATATCTACATGCACAAAATAAAGATAGACTGAAGGAAACTTGCATTTATTATGGATTGGGTAAATAAATAGATGATGAAACTAATAGATATATTGATGAACTGGAAAACACTATGTTATATGCAATTTGCATCACATTCTCCTTGAACATTACATATTGTTCATGCTTTCTTTGTGGCATAGATCGGGGAGACTCAAACTGGTGGATTTAGAAGTTAACCTCTCATAAGAAAGAAAAAATAAATAAATCTTTAGAGAAGTGTGGTAGATACATTCTAGATTTTGACATTTGGCTGATATTTCCATGTCTGGCTCCTTTCCAGTGCAAGTTCTGTGGGAGGGATGGAACTGTTTTAATGATTCCGGGCCGTGGTCGCCCACTGACCTTTGAAACTAGCCAATCCGGAAAATACACTCCATTGATGGTATTTGAATGCCGGGGCCTTGAGCCTGTGGATTTTGCATTTGGGGATGGATGGAAAGCAGAATCGGTGAGTTCCTGTACTTGTCTTATCTTGTTTCCTTGCACTTGCAGCTGTTATGTGACTTATGTCTGTAATAAACTCCTTTGAACTTCTAAGCTAAATCACCATGGCAGTTTAGTTGACATCCATTTGAATTACTTTCAACCGAGAAATTAGCAGAGGTTCACGGGTCCATTTCTTGTTGTTTCAGAGAATGCAATTATTAAGTTCTTCCTTTTTTGCATTCTTGCATTTCGGATGCGATAATTTTCCATTTTTCTCTTTATGGTTTTATGAGTTAACTTTTGATGATGGATCCTGAATTTGAGTAATTGGATGCAATTTCTTTTAGTGACTTCTTAGCATGGTTTAAAAAACTCGGGATTGGGATTGGTCATGGCCGATCTTGATTTGATATGGATCGGCAATGCTTAATCGGTCGATCCATTTAGAGATCTTCTGACTTCTGAAACCATGATTTCTAAGTTGCTTTGTTTTAGTCCTTTTCTCTTTGTTTCTCTGTTTTGGTGGGGAATGCTTTCCCTTCTTGTACACGCTCTCTTAGAGATAATGCAATTTATTGTCAGTGATCAAGGAAAAACAAGCTTGAGAAATGTACATTCTCGCTTACAGTTGATACAATTTATTTTATTTTATTTATAATTTACAGTTGATACGATTTAATGTTAGTGATCTTGGAAAAAAGATTGAGAAATATGCAGCTTCTGTTTGAAATGCTCTAGATTTTACCAGAGTTCCTAGCGCAACTTATGATATTATTCTTGATATGATTTGCAGAAATTATTGAGTGTAGTCTGTGGAAAACTTTTTTGAGTCTAATCTGTGGAAAACTTTGGAGACTTCCATTTGTACATCTAGATCCAAATTCTATTTCTTATCATGTACGATTGTAATCTGTGGAAAACTTTGGAGACCTTTATTTCTTGCAAACAGTACATCTAAATACAAATACTATGTATGATTGAATGCTAACTCATGATTTAGAAAATGCAAAATTAGAACCCAAACCAAAAACATTGGTCTCTGAGATGTTTGTAAACTTGAAATATGTTGGACACCTTAAAAACCACAAATTTCACCATCACCCAGTTAACATGCCATAGATAATTTTCTGGTGTTTATAACCTTGAATTCTTTAGGTTTTTAAGGAATATAGGGATACCATCCTGCTTCAAAATGCCAAACCCTTGTTGGCTGTAAAGAAATTGTAGGCATAATGCTAAATCTACTAAAATTATTATCTGATCTTTGGTAGAGTAATTCATTCTCAGCATGATGATGGTGCTTAAACTGAAATCAACATTTCTTAACATGTGTCAGTGATCAACAGGGATTATTGTCTCCAAAGATTCCACAAATAAGTTATTTTTTTCTGCTTAAAAAATATAGAGGAAAGAACAATATAGGCCAAAAAATAAATAGTGGTTGTAATGAAAATGGAATTATGATGAGAATAACCTTTTGACACTTGCTTTATGTCTTATATTCCAGTTCAAACTAGTTAATGGATGTCATGCCCAGTCTCCCACATACAAGCCAGAATGGATCATTTAGTTCTTATTAACGAATATCTAGCGTGTCTAACTTTGTGTCCTAACCTTGTTCTTTTATAACTTTCCAACGTTATATTATTCTACCTGACATGCTTTATAACATTCCGTGCATTGGCAGTACTAGGAAGTGCGATCAATGGTCTACTGTCTTCTGGGACTGTTTCAAGTTAGTGTTTTGGCCATTGTACATAGGGGCTGTTTTCGCCTTTTTGGGGAATCGCCATTGTGTGTGTGTGTGTGTGTGTGTGTTTAGAGATGGATGACACTGAGAATTTCTATTTCACATAAGCTCATAGAGTTCATGCAGCTTTTCATTTCTTTTCTTCCTATTTTTGAATAAATCTATCTTTATCAATCAAAATAATTAATTAATTATATAAATTCATTGCTCAACTAATAGCTTGGTAATTAATCTATTGGTTACTGTTACTCCATCTGACTGCAAATAGTAGTTGAGGCATGATGATGTAGGGCTGCCCTAATACTAAATTGAGATAGAAGAAAACAACAGAAAAACAAAGAAAAGGATATAGAAAGAGAACAAGATGCCAACTAAAAACCGTACTAGTTACTGTCTTGGTAATCACACCTGGGTTCAATGTAATCTTCTTTTTTTGATCATTGAAGAAAATTTTATTAAAGAAAAAGAAAAGGAATGGATGAGAGATACATCCTAGGGCTAAGAACACGCCCTAACAGAATACAAGTGAATCCCACTCGAAAATACACTCATAAAATTTGGATTCATGAACCAAGGGCAAGGTAATCTTATGCTTGCCATATCTTATGCATGGGAAGAAAGTACAAACGAGAAAAGCAAAAAGGGGTAGGGAAAATTAGCACTGAATAAATTGATGAGACCTTTACGTGCTGTCTTACTTTTTATTTATGATTTTCTAACAACATTGTATTAGCATGGCTTTTGATGTAACTAGTTTATATAATCAAGGAGTGGAATAATGACACCAACCATACTGTATGTACTTCTATCAAAGTCTTTTTATGCCTAACAATGTAGTAGGTTCTATTACTGGAGATATATTATCATTTCAATTCTGCTACATTTGACTCAGCAAGTCCCTAATGAATTGCTATGGACAATGGCTATCTTTGCAAATGTAGTTGTGCTTGCCTTGATTTCCTTTGTAGTCTCTTAACTCAATTTTTTTTTTTTTCTCTTTGCCATGGTTATTAACTTTTCATTGATAAAATAAATAATAATAATGGTGAACAGCGTACATGCTTCTCCATATCTTTATGGTTCCTGTTTGGATATAAGCTTGCAGTAGAAAATTTTACAGTATTAGATCTTCCCCACACACACATCTTGTTGAATGTGTTGTTTCAAACTAGACTTACACATTTATCTTTTCATTAGACGGAGGGGACTAAGTTTGACAGCATTGACTTGTCACAAGGGGAGTTTGCAGACTATGACGAGGATGGACAGTGTCCAGTTATGATATCCAATCTCCGGGCAAATTTTGTTGTGGTGAAATAGAAAATCATACTCCTTCACATGCAATGCATGAAAACATGTTGGTGCATTTTCACTGGAATACGGAAGGGACAGTAGTAATTTCTCATACAATCTCTAGGAGGGATGTGTTTGCTATGATTGTAAGTACCAAGTTTTTCTTACCGACAATGCAGAAACATTTGCCTGCACTTAAACAAATTGGAAGTATGGTAGGCTCTAGTTCGGGCTTGCTATGATATGATTAACAACAGGTATACCTACTGGAACTGTTAACGGCTTACTACTTACAGAAGTTAGTGCAATATAGAATATAGTTTTGCTTTATGTGATTTTGTTCTTTAGGCATGGCATCCTATGGTCGGCTTTTTACATTGAATTAAAAGATGCACCTGTAAAAGAAAGGTGAAGTAGTACCAATTTTTTTTGCCAACTTAATTCAGGACTCTGCTCTCTTTGCTTGCTTTCTTGCTCATATCGTGCCCCTCTTAAATCAAGGGTTACTCGAGTGCGGGTAACTTGCATAGTGCTTGAGACAAGTTTGACACTAGATAGAGAAAGGAGTATGCCACTGGCTAATTTGTGGGTTTATGCTCTTCAGCCGTGTTTTCTTCTGTGCTTACAGCCGGCGTTGTTTTGCTGTTTCAATGGCGTATTGTTTTGTTCCTGATCACGCTAGTCTTTTGGATGTGTCATAGTTCATGTAAATCTCTCGACTTTTGGTACCCTAACTGTGTTAGTTATGTTACATATTTACAACACACAGTCACACGCTGTAGGAGTGGTTTTGGTAAGGATGTTCTGTCCCAGATTTGGTGTCTAGGATGGTTCCCAGGACACCAGGGGACATCATATGGAATAAAATGCATATTCCATATTCAAAAAATGCATCACCCACCCATTTTATACCATATGACTTCCCCTGGTGTTCTGGACACCATCCTGGACATTTAACATCCTTTCCCTTTGGTTTTTCATTCTGATTCCAAAGGGAAAGAATCCTGAAAAATGTAATCCGATTTAAATTTTAGATTCATAAGCTCTGTAACATAGTTTTGAAAACTGGACCGGACAAGGTGGTCAGACTGGTTGGATGAAACCAGCACCCTAAACAGTTCTATAGAAGCTTAAAACTGTAATCTGTTGAACACCATGTATAACTGGTCAGAATCGGCTTGTTTTTTATGAACCCAGTTCTAATAAAATCAACCAGCTATTTTTTATTTTTAGCAAATTAAGAAAAAAATAGAAATGTACCTTTCCATGAATTGTTTCTATTTTTTTTTGGTATTTTACTATATTTATTGGTATGTCTAAAAATTAAAAACCGTCATAAGCCTTTTAATGTATTATAAATTGTTTTATTTTTTTAATATTTTATTATATTTTAAACTGATGGTTAAACCCAATTAGACTTGAACCCTCCACCTTAATTGTTCGATGGTCAGTCCGGTTCTCAAAACAAGGTTGCAACATAATAATCTTACAAACTTTGGCAAATAAGTTTAAAATGGTGCTTCCATTAATTATCTATCCAAATCAAGGAGTTTTTGTTCGGCTTTATTGTTTCTCATTCTGTATCCAAAAAATAAGCCAATCAAGTTTTTATTTTTAATTTTTAAAGAGCTACTGCTCCTACTTTATTGAATATTCGAATTTGAGGTACATGTTTCTTTATCAATTAACAATTCATGAATCCCTAAGCCACTATCCTTCTTGGCTGGCAAAAATTTATCCCACAATTTGAGATATAGATTTTTTTTGTTATTCATATGGCTCCACCAGAAATCTCTTAGTATTTTGTTGATTTGTTGAATTTTTTTTTTTTTTGGAGAAGAGAAGTCGACATGAAATATATTGGAATAGTTGGTAGGATCAATGTAAAGAGTGTAATCCTTCCTGCATGAGACAACAACTGGGATTTCCAATCTTCCAAATTGTTTTTGAACTTCCTCATCAATAATTCATAAGAAGAGATTCTAGATTGATTATGAGATAGTTATCCAAATATTTTTCATCTGCCTCCATAAATTTTGCATTAAGTGATTGTGCAAATTTCATCTTAGCAACAATAGAGACATTGTTACTAAAGTGGATCGAGGACTTCTCAAAAGTCACCTTCTGGCTAGACCAAGTCTTGTATTGACTCGGGGTGTTTTTTGATAATTTCAGTCCCCTTGAATGAGACTTTTCCAAAGAGGAATAAGTCATCAACAAATATTAGGTGAGAGATACATGGGGCATATCTATTGATACAGATACCTTGGTACAATCCTTGAGATTCCATATTTGATATGATCCAAGAAAAGACTTCCGAGCATACGGTGAACAAGTAAGGAGAAAGATGGCAACCTTGTCTAATTCCTCTCCAAGGCATGAAGAATCCTTTAGGGCTTCCATTTATTAAGATAGAGAAAAACGCATTTTGTATTCCTTTAAGAATGAGATCATGGATCTTATCTTGGAAGTCAGTGTTTAAGAGTATCGCTAATAAAGAGCCATTCAAGTCTGTCATACACTTTAGCTATATCAATTTGCCCGAGCGATCTTTCATACACACTTCATTCAAGCAGTAGGCTAGGATCCACCTACAAGTTCTCTACAGCTATCCTATTACTTTCTTTTGTAGAGGATGTATGATGTTAATTTGAATGTATAAAATTCACTCCTTTTATCTAACCATCCAAGTGAATTTAAGATGAAATAATGCAAGACCCAATCAAATCTGGCTTGATATTATCCGGTTCTAGGCGTCCCAACATGGGGCCACTCTCCTTCCCCGGTTTTAAAACATGTGCAACCAAGTATAGAGATGCTTACATACAAGCATAGGATCTTTCTCAAGCTAGATGAGCGATATGGGATCTTTCTGCAGGTTTTAGCAGCTAACAAGGGGTCTCAACTTCATAGGAGTCAATCACATGACTCACATTTGAAGTTCAAGAGAGAAATCCTCTGCAGAAAATTAAAATACATTAAATTCTAACAAGTGTCTACAACGTGACACATATATACAAAAATTTAATTCACGTCCAATTTTTTAGAAGATCCGAACTCAAAATTCAAGGATGATAGAGCGGTTTAATTACACTAGTTGCCAAATGATTGTGCAACCGATAACACATCATGCCTTTAGGGTTGTAAACGAAGTGAATTCGATGCAATTAAAAATATATATGTATTTGTATTCATTTACTTAATCGAATATTGGATACGAATTCATATATCTGCGAATATTCAGAAAATAAGATTTGTATTTGTATTTTTTACTTAAATGAATATCGAATAGGAATTCAATTATATCCAATTACATTTTGTTAGAAATTTAAGGTTTTGAGTGGTAATATATATATTTTAGGGTTGAAAACATGAGACCAGGGAGAAAAATGGCGAGGGTAAGACTGTTAGT
>JAOXJP010142784.1:0-13314 GCA_025762735.1 Platanus orientalis | reverse complement strand
CCATCCTCTGGACATGAGATGTAGCAAATTTTTTTGGGGTTAAAGACCTTTCATGTCCAACCTGAGTTAGAGGCAAGCTTTTTCCATGGATCATATACAGGGGAATGTTAACGAGCACAACCTTGAGGGTACATTAGCAACATATTCATTCTAAATCAATGATAACAGTACTTTTAATATTTTGTTCTTTTTCTTCTTCCTTGATCGCAATTCCAAATTCAAATCGCTTCTTCTTAAAGAAGAGTGATTGTTATGTGTTGACACCTCAAAAGACGTACCATTGATTGACACATGCTGTATTTTTAAAGAGAAAGGATGTTTTGTCCAGGACACTGGTGGAGATCATATGGAATAAAATGGGTGGGTGATGCATTTTTTGAATATGGAACATGCCTTTTATTCCATATGACAGCCCTTGGCGTCTTGAACACTGTCCGAGACACTGAATCCTGGACAGAACATCATTTCTATTTTAAATTTGATGTCTTTGTTTACCGAAGGATTAGATACGACCCCAATATTAGAACAAGGTCCGGCTAACATCAGCGGCTGAATACATAGTGTCAAAAAGTGAAATGCATCCCTAACTCTGACCCGCTTTTTTGAACATCTACTTTTTCAGTTGAATATTTTTTTTTGAACGTTTTTACCCCCAAAACAAAATGTGTTAATTTATAATTCACCATAGACACTACATAGGCATTTTCATCACAGAACATTTGCTAGGTTTCTTAAATTTGATCCCTCATTCAGGGACCGTATGCTATCAACAAGTCGGCCTCCAACTCAAGCCTTGCGTTTACTAATCTCAAGAACTACCACCATCACCAAGGAAGAATGATGAGTCTCAAATTCTCCCGATTATCTTTTGGATCAGACAATTTTAATGTCTTATGCAGATCTGGTTCCAATCTAATCCCTTGTTCTTTTGATTCAAGAACATTATAGAATGCTGTCATGAGATTTGATTCCAAAACCTCTCTCATAAAAAGGCAATACTGCAGGAGAGAGGATTGTATCCGATCCTCTTATCATGCTCCTCTCTGCCCCCTGTCAGGAGGCGGGCACATCAGCACCGACAAGTGATTTTCACTTTTTTTTTTTTTTTTTGGGGGGGGTGTAGCATAAGACAAGAGGAGCGGATACAATCCTCTCTTCTTTGGAAAATAAAACGGACGGAACATGCGAACAAAACTCTGATAATTTCAAAAAAAGAAAAAAGAAACTACAGATACCCGTAACTAAAATCCACGCATGACCACTGCCTAAAGCCTAATTTAAAATTTAAAATAAAATAAAAAATAAAAGAAGGAGAAGAAGATAATCAAATCAAAAAAGCTTCATCCTACCTCTTCGTGAATTGATTAAAACAACCAAATCACAGATCCTTTGATTTTATTTTTTTTTTGTTCCAAAGCAAAAAATCGTTACACCATGCGTCAAGAACCAAATGGATTTGCATATCAACCGTTCGCCGGAGTAGCAACAAGAGAAGAGCGCAAGTCGAGTTTTTTATTTTTATTTTACAGACGTATTGCCATTGGAGGGGTAGGAGTTCTATACTACTTAAGACGCATCATCTTGAGAAGAGGAAGCTAAGGTTCCTCGTTGTCAATTGCTTAATCCAGCCGTCCAATGGGTGGGGCCACCTCTTGTAAGAAAATCAGACCGATCAAATGATTTTCAGTCCATTAACTATCAGTCTAAACCGTTCGATAGATTTTACCTTGTTTTCAATTAATCAATTGAGGCATGCCCGTACACTAAATTCCAATCAGTGTCTTCTGTACTGGAATGAGGAAGATGACAGGGGGTCGCAATGTTTGACACAACCCATGAACTCACACGAACCCAACACAAAATAAGCGGTTTCGGGTTGACTGTAAATGTGTTTCGGGTCAAAGTGGGTTGACCCGCTTTTGACACAATTAATAAATGGATTGAGATTGGGTTGACTTACATAGTGGTATACCCTTGACCCGATTCAATTATACATAAATTACCACATAACCTACAAATCCGACACGAAATAAACAGGTTAGGGTGGATTGTAAACGAGTTTCGGGTCAAAGCAAAGTGAACCCGCTTCGAGACGATTAATAAATGGGTTAAGTTCAAGTTGAGCCATATAGTCAGTATACCCTTATTTTGACAAGACAAACAGTCAACATGAATTGCCACCTTTATTAAGAACCCCAATTACCCATCCCATGTATCGTTGTATACTTAGTCCCGTCATCTATGATAAACAATAAATAAATGTAATCTGGTTGTCTTGGATTTATTCTTCTTAAATGATCCACAAAAATCAGGAAAAATTAGGTACAAATGAATGTCATGCAAATGGTGCAAACAGCTCCAAGGTGTGGACACATTAGTGTCAAAAAGTGATAAGCACGCCCCTAAAAGGTGTAAATCAATTTTCAGTGCTAATGCTGTTTGTACATGTTTGCACGAAATTCATTTATACCTAATCCCAGTTGCACAAAAAGGGGTATGAATCCCATGGCGTTATTAAATGGCACTTGATCCTTTTCAAGAAGAATAAACTATCCTTATTACACTACCGTGAGCTGATGTTTGGGTGTGTTAAATGGTAAAACTTTGAGTTTCATCTTTACATTGTCGATTAATAAACATAAATAAATAAAAGAAGAAAGAAAAAGATAAAACCCCTAGTTGTACAATCCATAGAATTTCATTATCTTAGTTGCATTGACTTTATATACATGTGATATTTCTTTCCTCGCTTCACTCAACACTCAACAAATCACCCAAGGTTGTGGTACATTTCACTTATTGATGTTACAGGGACTTCGGGATGAGAATTTTCACGATTTTTAGGTTGTCTCACGTGATCAGGGCATTTTGGTCTTTTCAAAATAAAGGAGGGTGGTTCAGAAGACCACATGAGTCAAGGGGGGAGTTCTCCAAATGACCGCCAACCCCAAGGCTCTCAAGGTTTTAGCAAACATTCTAAGGACCACACACAAGAGGGTTTTCAAGGGGCAATCCTTCTAACGACCGCCCCTTGGGTGGCAGCTCTACGAAGGACCGCGGCCCCAGGGGATCAATCATTGTCTGAACTCCCCCGATTTTGACATTTTGAGTTCCACAAATTAACTTGAAAATTTGTGGAATTTCCTCTCTCATTCACTCTCATGTTTCAATCCTTATTTGGCTCCAATTAGTTGCATGTTTTGCAACTTGAATTTACACATTCATCACCTCAATTATCAGTTAAAAGATGCATTATTCATTCATGATACAAACACAAAAAATTCATCTCCATGTCATTCAACATATACATGATCATTCAAAGAAATCTATAACAAATTACATTTTGTACATGAAATTCCTTGAAATGAACCAATGGATTCAACCAAAATTCCTCTCATTCAAAGATTGTGGGTGAATCCATTGATCAAATTCCAAAATTAACCTTCTACTTGACAACATATCATCAATTGACATTGGAATTTTCATGATCTACAAAATTGAACATGCAATTCCATGAGATAATCCTAGATCTAAGCAAGAATACTATAAAATTCATGGATCTACACCTAGTGACATTCTCCATGTAGAATTTAGATCATTCCATGGGGAATTCAATCAAGATCAAGACATCATAACATGGAAGTGATAATAAAACAAAACAAGCATTCATCAATACATGTAGATTTATGCATGAATTATCTTATAAACCTTAGATCATAGCTATTTTTAGATATAAACTATCCTAAATATAGAAAATTCTACAGATTTTAATTGAGGAGAGAAATAATTACAATGAGAATTAGATAACTCATTTCTTCTTTGATATTTTCCCTTGCTCTCATTTTGTTCATCTTCTCTTGGGCTCCCTTTTGAGATGAGAACTTTTCCTCTAATTTTAGAGGAATAACTTAAAAAATAGTAGAGAATTCTTCAAACTTAACGGAGGAAACTTCAAACTTAGTAGAGAATTTTTCGAATTTAGTAGAAAACCATATAAATTTGACTGGATTTTCTTATCTTCCTTACCAAATTTGAGCACTTTTCTTATAATTTTAGCATTTTTCTCTAGAATTGGGAGGCACCTTACCCCTTGATTACATCATCCTTAAATAGATGATGCAAGCCTATAATGGGCTTTTGGTCATTTGGATTTGGGTTGTAGTCGTAAATAAGAAAAAGGATATTCTTGGGAGATTAAATTGTAGCTTAAGGGTGCTATGAGGAAACCATGGGAAGGAACATGCCAAACATATTATTCACATTATGGGTTGTTTGGATATTGCCTTAACCATTCCCAATATTGGATTTTATGGGAAAATCATTATCTTGGGTTCATGTTTGGATAAAGTCTATTTCCTTTTTAAAAAATGTATTTTCTACAAAACCAGTTATTAATTCAGGGTCTTTTAACAAACTTTGTGGAACTGACCCTGCCACTGTCTAGAGGTCCAGAGTGGGTCATGTCTACCATTTCAGTCTTTATGTGCCCCAAAATTTGAGGATTTGGCAAAGGAAAGATAGGGTCCTTGTCAAACCAAATTATGGTGTTGACAAATACAATGGATGATGATCAAAGCAATTCCAAACTCAAGAGATATATTATTTTGCCGTAATAGCTACCATAGTTATTACAATTCCAAACTCAAGTAATCGGCTATGTGTCGAGGCAGCTCAAACCATATGAACAAAATTACCCCACTCATGACCTAGAATTAGTGGTCGTGATGTTTGTTTTGAAGATTTGGATACACTATTTATATGGAGAGCCTTGCGATATTTTTACGAACCACAAGAGTTTTAAATGCATTTTCTCACAGACATAATTGAACATGAGGCTGAGGAGATGGATGGAATTAATCATAGATTATGATTGTACAATTAGTTACCATCTTGGAAAGGCCAATGTGATGGCCGATGCTTTGTGTAGAAAGTCGTCAAGCACCTTGGCATGTTTGATAGTTGGAAGTACACTTCTTGCACGGGAATTGAAGAAGATGAAAGTTAAACTTCAAGTTAATGAAATGAAAGCATTAATGACGCATCTTAGGATTCAACCCACACTTGTGGACAAGGTTAAAAGTGCACAAAATGATGATCCACAATTGAATAAGATTATAGATGAAATGAAGAAAGGGGAAAGAACAGAGTTCTCGCTTGATGGAAATGATTTGCTCCGGTTCGAGAACTGCTTGTGTATCCCTAACAATATGGAATTGAAATGAGAGATTATGGAAGAATCTCACCTAGTGGCTTATACTGTTACACCGATAACACCAAGATGTACCAGGATTTGAAGAATATATTGGTGGAACAATATAAAGAGGGAGATTACGGACATCATATCCAAATGCTTAGTTTGTCAATTGGTGAAGGTTGAGCATCAGAAGCCCACAGGTCAATTGCAACCTCTTGATATCCCAGAATGGAAATGATAACAAATTTATATGACTTTGTGTCAGGATTACTAAGGTCAGTCAAGGGACTAGACTCTATTTGGGTGATAGTCGATAGGTTGACCAAATCCACTCATTTTCTGCCAGTTAAGATAACGTATCACTAAACAAATTAGCGCAACTTCACATCAATGAAGTAATGAAGCTGCATGGGATCCATCCACCATTGTATCTAATTGAGATCCTAGATTCACTTCTAAGTTCTGGTGTAGTTTGCAAGTCATCATGGGGACAAAGTTGAATTTCAATACAGTTTTCCACCCATAAACGGATGGGTAAACCGAGAGAACCATTCAAACGTTTGAAGACTTATTAAGATCGCGTATGTTAGACTTAAAAGGAAGATATGATTTTCACATACCGTTAATCAAATTCGCTTACAACAATAGTTACTAGGCCAGCATTCAAATGGCACCCTTTGAGGCATTATATGGAAAGAGGTGTAAAACACTTATATATTGGAAAGAAGTTGGGTAAAAGAAAATGTTGGGAGTTGAATTGGTACAAGTTACTGTTGAGAATATTTGAGTTATCCGTGATCGACTCTTGATGACACAAAGTAGGCAGAAAAGCTATGATAACAAGAGAAGAAGAGATCCGAAATTTGATGTAAGAGATTTTTTTTATTTTTTAAGGTATCTCCAAGTAGAGATATTAAAAGATTTAGGAAGAAAAGAAAGCTCGAACCACGATTTGTTGGACTTTATGAAATTTTTGGTAAAGTTGTCACATTGGCATACCGATTAGCACTGCCTCCAGAACTTTCATACGTGAATGATTTCTTCCATGTTTTCATGATACAAAAATATATGTGAGATCCATCACATGTGTTAGAGTATGTGCCCAGACCTATTCAAGGAGATCTATCGTAAAAGGAACAGCTTATCGTGATCCTTGATAGAAAAGAGCAAGTATTGCCGAACAAGATCATCCTGCAAGCAAAGCTCCCCCAAGTGAGCAGCTAATCCAAGGGTTTTGTTGAGTTTAATGTTCCACATACACACACCCAAAAAACATAGAAAGATAGATTGATAACGGTTCTTCAATGGTCTCCTTTTGTTCCTTCTCCTATTTTCTTTTTTTCTTTTCTCTTCTTTGTTTTTAGCTTGCTCTTTGTTTTCTCACAATCATTCAACACTTAGCCAATTCTTTTTCAAACATATTTTTCACCTTTTTTTATAGTGATGATGGGATTCAATCCAATCCCATCTCACCTAACACCCATACTTGTTCAATATTTGGTAGACATCAATCAAGTCCATCTTCTGTGAATGGGCTCATCTCAAAGTGGTTAGTGGGCCCAAGTCCTAATATAATACAAATAGACTTGCTTTACATGCCTTATTCACCACTCTCTAGCTATCAAGCCTATTCATGAATAAACTCACTAATGAATACAACATTTTGCACGAATCCAGGCTTTAAGGAGCCTAGTTCGCGAATACAAATCATTCGCCATTCGGGTCTTATTCGTGAATTTGGGCCATTTGTTGATCCCATCCAGACTTGGCCCTCTTATTCAGGAACCCATCCCTGCATCACTTATTTGCAATTAGCCTTAGCCCAATTTTGGTTCAATCACGACAATACTCACATGCAAATGCAAAGTGCACTTCAAGCACCCGCACCCCTTGCACCCAAAGCCTTGCATATGCATGTGCACATGTGAGTGAGGTGCATAGCATCTCGTTATGCCACTACTATACTAGAGAATGTTTTTACAAATAAACATGTGAAGGGGAGGAGTTGTCTTATATACTGTTGTTTGTTTCATTGCCCAACCAATGTGGGACTAAAGAAAACAAGAAATACTAAAAAAAGTGATAACAGTATTTTTTTTTTTTTTTTTTTTTTTTTTAAATAATAAAAAAGGGGTTGCATTAAAAGTTAAATAAATAAATAATAAAAAAATTTATAAATTTTTTTTTTTTTTTTTTTTTTTTTTTTTTTTTTTTTTTGAAAATACTAAAACAAGGGTTGCATGAAAAGTTCAATAAAGCTTCATTTTCAACACCTTCTATGAGAATATGGCTAGATCTAATCTCTTGCGAAAGTCTTAGCCCAATGAGAAAAGTCAATGCCTCTGCTTCTTCTGTTGAATATACATTAAAGTCTTTTGATTCATGAACCCATGTGATCGAATATGACAGCAACCGTTGCATTTGATGAACATACTACTCCAGTTACGCTGATTTTAATGAAACCTGTCAACTGTGGACACCAATGATTTATGACTAAATTTAGATCTTGGATTGAATTGGAATATGTGGAACTCGCATTGTTGTATACATGAAGTAATGCATTAATTTTTCAAAATATATATGTCTTTATATCATTCCTTTACAATGAATATGCAATTAACCTTAAGGTAAGGTTTGGTTTTAACACAAAATATAAAGCTCAAGAGGAATATTATTATAGATTTAAACCGGTGGTATCTTGAGGTTGGCGTAATTAGGTGTGGAGGGGGTTATTTTGTACTTCCCTACCTATATTTTTTCATTTTACTATGATGTTTAGTATTTTGCCTTTCAAAGTTGCTTACATTTGTTAATCATGTTCCCTAAAAGGCAAAATATTGAGTCTTCTATTACAAGTCCCCTAGAACAATATTGTCTATACTTTAGTTGGCATGTATCTCATACTAAAATATTGGGGCCCACCGTTGCATGGGTCCCAATCTAGAGATTACTTGAGTCAAAAATCAGCATGGTTATATGATCAACTATTGAATGGTAAATAAAGCCACTAGAACAAACTACAGATTAAATGGTTAAAGATACTAAAAATTATCTAAACACGCTGAGATTTGACCAAGGCAGCCTTTAAGTAGATGATATCCATTCAATAGTGGGTCCCAATCCTCTGAACTTGATCCATATGACAAATTGTAGGGAACCAAACCCATTATATCATCCACGCTACTTAAAACACACCAAAAACAATTTGAAATGAAGTTGAGTGCCTAGTTCCGTTTCCGCCTTACCAATTCCACAAATCCAACCATTCCCTTCAGGTAAGCAGCTTGGCTTCTGTGAGCACAAAATCCATGTACAGTGCGTGTCGGGGGTTAAGAACACTCACATTGGAAAATGACTTGCTTTTTTGGGGCACATGCTTATCACTTTTCAATGCTGATGTGAGTGTTTATAGGCCTTTAAACACGAATTATGCATGGATTTTACGTGCAAAGAATCCGGAGTGGAGGAGAATGGGCTATCTAGCAAAGAAGTATGAATGACCCTTGAAATGTTACATGCGACAGATGAGGTGGCAGCCCAAAAGAGTTCCACGTGTTTTCCACATCATCTTCTTTCATGTAGCTGTTGGTTTTGATAGTTTGTGGGTGATGGGTAGTATAGAACAACAATCTGCTCCAGTTACAAAAATGCTCCAGTCGCTAGAGACAACCTTAGTCACGAATGCAACGCTTAGTTGCAATTGACTCTTTCAGTCATGAATCGTGACTTTCTCAGCAATCACAAATACTTTGTCAGTCCCAAGACCAAAGTGAGTCACGGATTTCTTTGGCTGTTGGTCTCTATGTTGTGACTCTTTGTTAGTCGCAATGACCAATTCAATCACAGGTCTTTAGTCCTGAGTCACCAATCGCGAATGCAATGCTCAAATGCAACAGACTTACTAAATAGATGCAAGATATTCTTTTTTTCTTTTCAGTTTTATAGTTGATTCATTTGAGATAGAGAAAATGTTGTAGTGATTGTGCAAAGGATTACGATCAAGTTACATTGGGATATAATCCCACTTGGGTAGAACCGTTATCTCTCAACAGAGTTGAATTCTTTGATAGAGACGAACGAACCTTGCTATTACTTAAAGCCCAGGGTCTATTAACTAATTTAACTTAGGTTCTATTAAAAAGCCAGTAACATAACGTCTCTGTGAAAGAGATTTTAACGGAGTGGAGTGTTCTTCCTAAGAAGAGATGGTGGTTACCACAAGGATAGTGCCAAGTACTAAGAGGACATGCTTAAAGGACAGAGTTGTCTCTCAACAGTGAACGTTGGTCCAAAGAGCCAAGACCATGAGTTAGGGCAATCCTTTTTCCAAGTAAGAATGTTGAGCTCTTGGTCATTAAAGTAGAAAATGAGAGTGAATGATTGAGAAAGAGAGGAACAAGATTGCACAAGACAGTGGAATAAGTCTCATTTTTCCTTCTTCTTTAGACATGTATCTCGGGTAATGCTCAAGTCTGCTCTCTTCTTCTTCTTAAAACTCTTCATTTTTCAGCAACTTGTTTAACCAACGATGACTCTATTTATAAATGTTGAGTGAATGAGCTTAAGAGCTCAGTCGCCAAGGAGAGAAGGCTCATTAGCCGGTCTCAGTTTCCTCTCTCTCTTGGGTTAACCCTCGACTTCGTGAGTCAGATGGGTTAGCATTTCAGTCGCCAACCATTATAGGCTGAACCAACTGCCTGCTGGCCATTGAGCTTTCATTATTTTAGGTGAGCATCAGGATGGTAATGTTCAAGGGGTTTAGGTTACTCATGAAGGTAAGCATTCAGGCCTTTACAGGTGGGAAGCAAGGGAAAGGTTGAATCCTCAATATTTTCACCGATATAGAAGGTCGGGGGCAAGGCTTGCAGGGTCTCTAATTTATGTTTTGGGAACAGGGCAACTGCAGCCCCCTTGAATTTTGAAATATCTCAACAGTGGTGAATCCTAGTCCAATCTCCCTTGTCACACAATGAAATAAAGCCTATTTGTAAGCATTCAATAGTTAAAAAATTTAGCATTACTTGGGACTGGGACCTTTAGACCGTGTGTTATAACTAATATGCCCTAGGGCATTGACATATAGCCAACCCAAAGTGTCCCCTATCTGATGGTATGGTGAAAGTGATATTTTTTTTTTTTTGATAATTAAAAGATCTTTATTGAAAACAAAAAGTCATAATGATATAACAATAATGAATAGCCTACAGACTAAAATGGGATACCAATGCCACTAAATATTTCACTCTGACCAACTGCCCAATTTGCTAACTATCTACTAGTGCATTTTGTTCCCTAGGGATGTGAACATAAGAACATTGTAGTCCTGCTTGAATTCCTGATACTTCATAAATCAGGTTCCATAATTTTCATACATTGCATTCTTTTCCCTGACCCCATCCAATAACAACCTTCGAATCTCCTTCAATGATACAACCTGATATGCCCATTTTCTCAATTCTCTTAGGCCAAAAAGCAAGCTCAAAGATTTAGCCCTAATGGAATTGCAAACATTAAGCGGGTCACACACAACTTTATGAATGACGCCATTGTGGTCGCATAATACACATCAGAACTCCACTGGTCCGAGATTCCCTTTAGATGCCCCGTCGAAATTAAGCTTCAACTTACCACTCGGAGGAGGCTTCCATTCAAGTGTCGTATGATTGTGACTCGAAGATGAGGAACATGAGATGACTGTCCTCCAATCTTGTATAAAATCAAACAAAGATACCCCTTTAAATTCCATAGTAACTATAAACCAATTTCCCACCTCCCCAATGATAGCCTCAATCACCTCACCACTACTTCTAGACTTGTTTTGAAAAATTCTATTGTTTCTTTCCTGCCATACTCCCCATATAATAACATGTAAAATATTCTTCCCAAACAGCTTGCTTCTGGCATTGCCCCCAAATCTCCACCAAGAAGAGAATAATTTGGATACTTCTCCCAGCATTACCCAATAGATTCCCATGTGAGAGACAAAATAGACCCATATTTCATATGTGAAAGAGCAATGTAGAAAGATGTGGTAGACCGATTTCCCCTCTCTTTTGCATAGCGTATACCACTAAGGGGACAATTGCATAAAATGTCTTCTTTTTTAAGCATGTCCATAGTATTAATTTGGTGCAAGACTGTTGTCCATGAAAAAGCTTTCAACCTAAGAGGGACCACTGGTTTCCAGACCATACGATGTGGGAAAGATTCTTCGGTATTGAAAGAGTTAGATAAGGCATGAAAGAAAGATTTAGAGGAAAATTTTCCAGACAACTCAAGGATCAAAATATTTTTGTCCATGGCTAACCTTATATAACCCTCTTGAGAATAATAAATTCGAAGAGACGCCAAAGGAAGAGTTTGAAAGAATTTTGGCCACCAAGGCATCTTTTTGGGAATATATACAAAATAGCCGGGGGTACAAGGATGCAAAATTTGTATCCTCCCACCAAGTGTCTTTCCAAAACTTCATTGAATTACCATTACCAAGTACAAATTGGACATATGGATAAAAAAGAGGGAATAACTGGATTATGTTTTTCCAAAGAGGAGACCAATGATTAGTGGGATGGGGGGCACAGTCCCACCCGTTAGGGTGCACCCCATATTTTTGTGATATTGTGGAATGCCAAGGGTATCTTGTTCTGTGGAAAACCACCATAACCATTTACCTAACAATGCCCAATTCCTTTCTCTAATTCTACTAATACCCAAGCCACCTTTAGTTTGAGGTAAACATATGTAGCTCCATTTAATCAAATGATCCTTTTTTCTCATTACTACCTTCCCATAGAAAATCCCGTTAGCATTTTCCCACTTGATGAATGATTTTTTAAGGCATTTTGATTAAAGACATATAATACACCGATAAATTCGATAATGCGGCTTTTATTAAGGTAATCCTCCCCCCAAAGATATATATGACCGTTTCCAACAAGTCAATTTGTTTTGGATTCTTTCTATGACGGTCCCAAAAAGATAGGGAATCGGGGAACTCCACCCAGTGGAAGTCCCAAGTACTTCAAAGTCTACTCACCAATTATGCAACCCAGAATCCGAGCATAAGAGATAAGATCATCATCTGTCACTTCAATTCCAGCTAATGAAGATTTTGACAAGTTAACCTTTAGGCTAGAAATTATTTCAAATATACTTAAGATACTCTTTAAGTTTCCAACTTGGGATTCCTCAGCTTTGAGAAAACACATTGTATCATCGGCAAACTGAAGGTGATTTATTGAGAATCCATTATTGCCAACAATATACCACTCAATGATTCCCCTTACTTTAGCCCTCTCCATCAATTCACTGAGAGCATCAGCCATAATTATAAAAAAAGAAAGGTGATAATGGATTTCCTTGTCTAATTCCCCTGAAAGAGTCAAACAATCCTTTCGAGGTACCATTTATCAATATGGAAAAATAAGGGTGGTCAAGGCAACCTGTGATCCATCTAATCCAACTTTTTTCAAAGCCTTTTTGTCGTAAAACCCATATCAGGAAGTCCTAATCTACTATGTCATAAGCCTTCTCAAAATCGATTTTGCAAACTAGACTGGGAGCCTTTGTTTTATTTCTCCCATCCACACACTCGTTAGCTCTCAGGATTCCATCCAAAACTGGTATTCCTTTCACAAAGCACTTTGTGAACTGAGGACCATAGATGCTAAGACATCTCTTAATCTAATTGACAATACCTTGGCAATGATTTTGTAAAAGCTAATTGGTCGGAAGTCTGACAAATTATTTGCCTCGTTTTTCTTTCAAAGTAGAACAAAAAAAGTGGCGTTGAGACCTTTACATATAATCTCATTTTCATAAAACTCCTCAAAGACCTTCATGATATCCTCTTGAATAATATCTCAGCATTCTTTATAGAATAGAATAGAAAATCCATCCGGGCCGGGAGATTTATCATTCCCCATACATGTGATTGCATTTCTTACCTCAACCATCGAAAAAGGAGATTCTAATTTCTGGGCCACCTCTTCCTCAATCCGAAAAGAAAATAAATTTTGGATCCTTGGCTTTTCAACCCCATCTTTCTTATAAAGGGCTGAAAAGAGGCGGATGGCTTTGTTTTTAATCTTGTCAAAATCACTCACCAGTTGACCTTGGAT
>JAOXJP010142773.1:0-13314 GCA_025762735.1 Platanus orientalis | reverse complement strand
TTTTTGGGGGGTTTTATAGAAGAGAGAAAATGTTTGGAAATGATTCAAAATAGGGGTGGTCTTCGAGGTCTCCTCCCTAATCGATCAGCCAGCTAGGGAACCTATATAGTCACCCTCGACCAGGTCTAGGCCTATTGAGAGATAAGGGGCGGTGGTTACAGGCTGGGGCTTTTTAGGTTTGTGGGTTTGCAAAGAAAGGGAAAGGATGGAGAAGGGTGCTTGCAGGGATGAAGATGGGTCAAACGAGGGAAGGGGATGCAGGCACTGGCTAAGATGAGGGCGCCCTAGCCAAAAGAGAAAATGGGAGAGGCAACTCTGGTAGAGAGAAGAGGGTGGCAGCGGAAAAGGGGGGCTTGGGCAAGGTGCTCGGTTTTTCGTTCGAATGTGATGAGAGAGGGATTCAATTGATGAGACATGCATCCAAAGCTTGTGGGCTACACCAAAGGGGAATGAAAGGAGAGAAGCCAATGAGGGGAGGCGGTGAGAGAAAGTGAGAGTGGGAGTGGGAGAGTGAGAGGAGGTAAGAGTGGGAGTGGGGGGAGAGAGTGTGTGGGGTGTTTAGGCCTTAGGGAAAGGATTTGCTACCCCAAAACAAGTATGTCTCTTTGTGTCCTCATACCCCAAAACAAGGTGAGGTGTAGGGCTAAAATTGTAAAATAAAAATAGTTTGTAAAATATGTAAATAAATAATAAATAATAAATATAATCAAATCCATAAAAAGGGGTTTTATAAAGTTAAAACCATGAACACGTGTCAACTTGTGGTGTGGGGTGTATAGGGCTAAAGTTGTAAAAACAATTTTAAATAAAATTAAATAATAGATGGCAACTTGTGGCAAAGGAACAAACTGTTTTGGGCGTGGTGGATCCTTTCCCAAAATTAAAATTAAAATAAATAATATTAAAGTAAAATATAAACTAATAATAAAAAAGGTGAAAATTGGGTATAGGGTACATTAAAAAAGTTTGATAAATAGATATTTTGAAAAACTATTTTTATAAAAAATAATAATAAATACGATAATAGACGAGATAAAGAGGACAATGAGACTGGGGATGATTAAAATTAGTTGGATTATGGAAAGAAGTTGGAGATTGCTTTGCCCGCTTGCTGACTTAAAGAGAATTGCCGATACCAGGAGTTGTGCCAAAATTAGGTGTTTACACACCTGACAACTTCATATCTATCTACATCAATATTGAACAATCTCAATCATGAATATACATCCAAATATATATAAAAAAATTTACCATGACCATAAGGATGCATTTCATGACTCGTAAATGATGATCTTTGTTGTGCTTGTTGCGTACCTTGGCTGTGAACACCATTGGCCAAATTTTTAACCTAAAATCTAATTAGGATGTGTTCATACTGGATATAACATATAGCCAAAGAATAGCGTATAGAATATCTTGGTTCACACTTAAACGCATTAATGAATTTGAGTACTCATAGAAACCACTTTTTTCATTAAAACAGTTTTCCATCCAAAATAAATTTAAAAAGAAACAAACAAAAGGATTTAAAGGTTACAGGGTTGATGTGGGCATTAGTATTGGTAAATCTACAGCTGGCTAGTGGATATATGAAGAGTAAGATTTCTAAAAGAGAAGGGGGTGGGGAGGGGGAATGCAATGTATGATGTACATTGAAGTCATACGTATAAATATGAATAAAGCAAAGCAAAAAAGTTTTATTTTATTTTTCTTGTGGTGAAGTGGTGTGGAGTCTTGAAGCTAAACATTGATGCAACATCCAAAGGGAAGCCAAGAGAGGGTGGTGACAGGGTGTATTTAAAAATTGCATTGAAGAATTTTTCTTGTTATTTTCACTTCTAAGCTATATCTCTAAGATGATAGCAGAAGCTTGTGAATTGTTTAGTCAAATCAGTTAGAGCAAAGATTCTCAAGTTAAGGAATTGGAAATTAAAAGCCCCTTAAAAGCGTAGGTTGACATGTTATATAATGACTCAAAACCTTTGTGACTTATCTAAAACCGATGCAAGGAGTTAGGAAATTGTGGAGTATCATACATGAAAAACAAAGAAAGAAAACACCTCAAGAATCTGAATTTAACACTACATTTAAGTAATGATCAAGATATTATCTTCTTATATGGAGATTTGATTGAGTATCATAGGTGTAAATTGCCGATGTGAAGTTTTCCTAAGTTTCCATATTCAATAGATATACACAAATCATCTAAGGTTTCTTATATCTTATCATTGTGATGTGGTCTCCAAACTGCCATCTAGATCAAAATGTAACATTCTCTTCAAGCCTAGTCATGTAATGGGGCATTCTGGACCCATACTCAAGTTTCTACCCAAAAACTAAACCAAAAAAAAAAAAAATCACACAAAGGGTACAAACTGTCATCACCCACAGATCATCTAGAACCTTTGGTTCTTGGCCTATCGACCCCATCATGGGAAATTTACAAACAGAGGAGTAGATGTATAGTAGAAGAGCAAGAATACCCCCTTGTATATAGAAACCAACTAATCTAAACAAATTTGACCTCAGAGAATGCCTACTCAATGTTTCTTGAACTTCCCATCTAGCCTACCATATCTCTAAACTGATCTTACAGAACCAATCCTAATGTCTAAATCATTCCTCAGCCACATCATTGAAACAAAGAACAAATCTTAGCCCATATACCTAAATGGTATGGTAACAACAGCATCTTTTTTGTAGCAGATAAAATCACAAATAACCACCCAACAACAATAACATTGATTTTTCAACAAATCATAAAATATATGCCCTTATCAAGGTTGTTTCACTACATTACCATATAATGAAATACTCGTCATGATTACATGCAACATGGTCACTTCTGTGCCAACAAAGTCACCACACTTGAAAATCTCAACCCCAAGGTTCTTCTCCTATTTACACAAACCATGGTAAAAAGAAGTACCATAATACTAGAAGCATAATCATTGTAAGAATAAAATAGAACTTATTTGGATTGGCTGTTGTCCTAATCCTAAACAATGGAAAGTTATCCCCCCCTTCTTTTCTTTTTTTTTTTTTTTTTTTCTAGAAAATCTAAACACAACAAAAATTTGCCTCTAGATCTCACTAACTCAAATGATTGAACCTCCCCCCCCCCCTTTTTTTTGAATTTTACAAATTGGGTAACCTACAAACCCCACCATTACTCACTTACATCGAACTATAACAACCAAAGGTAGCTTACAATTGATTGCAAAAGCCTCAAGCTAAAAAGATGAATGCTTTAAAATCCAACAATTTGAAAAGGAAATACAACAGAGCAATACATTTTTAAAAATCTATATGGAAAGTAACAATTCATCATCCACAAATTTTAATTTGACAAAATGTTAGTACTCATAAAGGTTTCAATTAATTATCACTTTGAAGAAGTTATACAACATAAGCCTATCAAAGAAAAGTTATATGACATGAGAAAATCAGTACATAGATATCATTGAAACTCAAAGAAACCTGAACAACTTGAATAAGATAGAAAGTTTAGGTTGACTTCAAACATGCATTCAAGGAGGATATGTTCACAGAAAAAATAATAATAATGAACTAATTTTTGTAAGATCCAATTAGATCCTATATAAATCCAAAAGAAAAAAAACATGTACATTAATGGAACACCCTCACAATCAATTTTTATCAAACACAATCCCTATTAGTTCAATTCCCTCAGTTCTACACATTTCACACGAAATGATGATACCAGGCCACAATCATTGAAGCTAATCCTATGCCTACTCATGCAAGAATCCCTTTATATCAATATGATAACAAGATGATTCAAGACAACAACAATCTCAAAACCACATACCCATGAGATCACTATACAATTAAAAGGAAAACTTGAACAATACATAGAAAAACCAACATTCAATAAGATAGGTAACATGCTTTAAATGATCCTACAATAATGCTGGAAACAGAATCAGCAAAATGAACAAATAGAAACAAATAAAGAATAAAATTCTAATTGGTATTTAGCAAAAATATACCAAGTATATTACAAGGAAAAGAAAAATGAGAAGTGGAATAAGAAAAAAAAATGTAATATCTAAGTTATATAAAAAAAAATACTTAAAGACGCATAAGAGTTCTAAAAGTAACCAATCTTAACATGTCACAGAGTAATCAAAGGGGGGTAGACCAAGTTAGTTGCTTATTTATGGCAAGAGAGAGAATACAAATTTGGGCAGTTATTATATATGGGCAGCAATGCACAGGGAAATAATCATTTATATAAACTTAGTGTGTTATAAAGAAAAGGAAAGAATGAGAGATTATGATAGACAACATCCTATATATCTTAACAATATACCAAAAACATTCAACAATATTTTAATAGCTTGAATAATTTAGCAACAACAATTTCATTCTATTTCCTACACAACCTTAATTCTACAAGAAAAGGTCACTAGGTGTAAACCCAAAATAGGGTTCTCATGTCAACCCCAAATCTAGACACCATGATTCACATATAATAATAAATAAAATAAAATAAAATAAACTAGTTGCAACATGTCTTAAAGAGAAAACTCCCTCAAGATCTCATAAATAAGTCCTCATTTAGAATTTTTATTTTGAACAACCACCAATTACAACTATACCATATTTGAACATTTAAGGCAATAATCAACCAAATCCCCAAATTTCAAACATCAAAGGAAAATAATAATAAAAATAAAAATACAATCATATGAACATTTAAGCAAAACAATTGTATGAAATTTAATAAAAAAGAATCATTCTAGAGAACATCCAAGAGATATCATGTAGTTATGTATAAATCGAAAATAAAAAATGAATATCTAGAGGCGTCTAAAAAAGAGACAAATATGCCTTTTTTATGATACATGAATTAGAGCTTCCCTTTTATAATGGACGAGTAGAGCTAGAGGGTAGAAAGGAGATCTTGTAACTTGATTTCTTGAAGAATTAAGAAACTGAGGTCAGTTGTGTCATTGTAGGTCTTCTATAAGAGGCAAATAAGGGTTGGTTTTCCCTTAAGAGCATAAGAGAGTAGAAGAAAGGTTATCATTTGATTTGGGAGGGTTTAAGATGATGTTAATGGGAATATGGTTTGGAATCTCAAGATTTTTCCTCATTTGCTTCTAGTCTTAGGTGTGCCTAAAAGAATCCTTAGGCTTGGGGCTGGGAAGTATATTCTAATTGATGGAGTCCATCATTTTCTCCCACCCCCCCTAAAGCATTCGGTTAGGATTTTGTTTAAATATTTTGAAAGGGGTGAAAGGAAACCCCCTTTTTATGAGATCTAGAGAATACAACATGGTACAATATAACTCATTTGGGTTATCATCTGAAAATCTGTCACCTAAAAAAACCCATGGAACCCATCACCTGAACCTTATTCACAAAACCCATCATAAAAAACTCTTGATCCCATCGCATAAACATGTTCATTAAACCCATCGGAAGAAACTCCTGAACCTTATCCTCCTAAAACTAATGTCCCTCTAAACCCTCAATCTCTTGAAACCATGAAACCCATTGTTGTATATGAGAGAGAGGGAGGGGGTAATGACGTAAGAGAGATAAAAAGAGAGATGAGATGATAGAGGGAAGAGTACTTGCTCTACTGGTGGAACCTCGAAGACAAGGGAGAAATACTAGCATCCTCAATCCTAGTTGTAACAGAACGAGAGAGATGAAAAAGAGCCTTGCCTTGTCATTACATTTTTTCCCTTTCCCTAAATCAATTATGTCACCCTCGTCCCAACCCATTACCTTTTTATTTTTTTCTTCATGGGTCTACTATAATGATTTCATTAAAACCAAGAAAATAAAAAAAAAACTTTACCAGCGGTCACCCAAAAAACTACTTTTTGATTTTCAGATTTATAGAAGCAGACATAATATCTCCAGTATGCGATTATAATATTGTCAGTATGCGGTAATACTGATCACTACTAGAAAAACCGTTGGAGTAGTTTGATTTTATTATAGTGTGACATCAAGAAAAGTATTAAAAGTACATATTCTTTAAAGAAAGATAAAACCTCATAAACTATATAAGAAAAGAGAAAGTGTATGATGACCCTTTCATTGAGAATAAAATTCAATAGCAATGTATAATGACCCTCCCATTAGGGTACAATTCAATGGTGAAATGATCAATGAAAAATGATAGAAGAATATTGATAAATAACAAAGGAACTTCAAAGTGAATATTGAGAAAATGATAAATAAATACTAAAAGAAGAACAATGAAAGCTAAGAAGTGATAAGTAGTGAAGGAATTTAATGAATGAAAATGTTAAGGATGATGACAAGTAAAAGGAAATGAACTATGTTAAAGAAAGTGAAATGATAAGTATTTATGAAGGTAATAATGTAAACAATAAACACTAAGGTAATGATAAACTTGTTGAATATAAGAGTGAGATTTCATATATCTTATTATGATTACTAATTACTTAATAATGTTGCATGCCAACCTTGAAATAATTTGTAAATGCATATGCATGTTAGGAAAGTATAGTTTATGCATGAGAAATGATAGGAAATGCTTATTAGGAAGTATACTAGGTATCTTTACTATGAATGGGTTATGAAATGTCTACCCTGTAATTATATGCGCATATTGCTATGCGTATTTCTATGTAAATATATTAAAAGAATGTTTAGACTTAGTAGAATCATGCATATTGTCATATATAGATCTCATATGATGAACCATGATGATAAATTGCATAGATCTTGTGATGCATAGTAGTTAATGGATGTAAACTTGTACATATGTTATGCATTCTTTATGAAAGCATGTTAAGTATTTTATGATGAAAGTGTTATATCCGTCCAGTTTTGTTGTAGGTTTTGTATACCTACTTACGAGCCATGAAACTTACCCTTCCATACCATTTTTCATGTGAAATTAAGCATATATGCATCTTTTGGAGCACTTGAGATATGGGAAAAGATATGTGTGGGGATGTCATTCCTAATTTAATTTTCAGCACTACTATAGACTTTGTTTTCATATTGAACCTTTTTTTTTATTTCAGATGTATTAATTTTAATACTCAATACTTATGGTTTGTAAGCTTTACAATCTAGCTATTGGTTTAGAGACTTGTACCTCATACGTTGATGATGGGAGGCAAGGATATGGATGTTACGATGTTTATACATTTATTTTCTTATTTTCTCTATACATTGAGGATTTTGGTTAGCAGTATATTGTTCTTATTTCATTGCGTATGTTATGTTTAAGATTTAATGTTAAGTTCTAAGTGACCCTACAAGTTAAGGTAAATGCGAAAAATGTATAATGAATGATATGTGGATCGAGTATTAGCAACCTGAGTTTATGCCTAAATGAGGTTATGAATTTGGGAGCATTACACACGTTATGTTAGGCATCGTAGTAGTAGGTTTTATATCCTTGGGTTCTGATAGACTCTCACTCTTTGTACACCATCTTTCAAAAATAAAATTTTCATTATTCATAAAAAATAAAATAAAAAAAATTGATTTTAATGTTGGTTTGGTAAGAAACTAATGTCTGCATGAAAATGTGAGTAATTAAGTTTGTCTGCCACCAACTTAACATGTGATTTTTTTCTCCCAAGTGATGATTTAATTTTAAACCTATTTTACTCAAATATCAATTAAACTAATACAATAAGTTGCAAGACAATAGAGGCATCCTAGTTGATATGCAAGGGGTGATGACCAAGTTAACATTTGTGATATAATATAGCTCAAACTTAGCTCTCATCTTTGTAAGGGCTTGCATTACCTAATGGAAACAAATAACCACTCAAATATTTATGCCCAAAATGATTAGATTTCTTTGAAAAAGATACACATTCAAAATAATAGTTTAATATGAGCATGTTCTTTGAGTTCATAAACTCATAGTAACGCTTCCTCCAAGTTTTACAAGACTACAAGAAACCCCTCAAAGACCTAATTGGTTCTTTTTCAAAGAAAACCATTGATCTTAATGCTTTTGATATTATGATACAAGATGTTCTCTCTTGTAGTGAACGGTTAGTCCAAGTTTTTTATGGAGTCAAATGGAACAAGCCACTGATCCAAATATATGAGAAAAAGAGAGGGAGTGTCTTGAATGGGGTTGGTAATGATCTTTGAATGTCCAACCATAGCCATCATTGCTCCTTTAATGGAGCTTAGGTCTTCTTCTTCTCTTCTCTTCTAAGAGTTCAAATAATGAGAAAACATAGGTATTAGCACCGTAATTTAATCTAACGGGGACCTACCCTTTATTTATATAAATTCCCCTAAATCTTGGGTATAGGAGGATCGGGTTGAAAAATAAGGTTCATTAGAAAGTTTCAAATAATGTTTAAGTTTATCTTACGGAGTTTACCAAAAAGCTTGAACCAATAAACAATTTTATGAAAAATACATTTTTGGGGAAATGGGTTTTATCCAAACAAATACCAAGAAGAATGATTTCTAAAACCCATTATGGGGAAGAGTTTAGGCATATATAAACAAGCCATAGCATGAAAGAACATATTTACAATATTATTTTATCTTGGATCTCCTGAAATATCCTAAATTTCAATATCATCATTCATATCTTAATTACATATATGTTATTAGGGGAATTTACCAAAAACTCATGTAGAGTTACATCATCTATTTAAGGATGATGTAATTCAAAGGGTTGGGGATCTTTCTCATCTTCTCCAATTTTAGTAGCCTTCCCAACTTTAGAGATTTCTTCCCTAATTTAGAGAGATTACTAAATTTAAAGAAAAATTTTTCATCTTGAGGGCTAAAAGCTTAAGAAGAAAAAAGGAGGAAAAGTGGAAGATCAAGGATAAAAGGAGGATCAAGCTTCAATTCCATTGTAAGTATCCCTTTCTTTATTTAAAATTATGTAGAATTCTCTTTTCATGATAGTTTAGATATATGATTGAATATGATTTAGGACAATTAGGATAGTTTTTCATAGATCTTCATGTGTTAAATGATTCTTTGCTTTTATTTTCTCCATGATTCATGATTCATGTTGAATGTTAATGAATGGTTATCCATGTTTAGATAAGCTAATTTTGTTTGAAGTCCTCATTGAATAACATAAATTTAGATGGATCTTATTGTTATCCTTAGATTTTATATAAGTTTGATATGGTAGTATAATTTTATAGATCTAGGAAAGATCAATGAAATTCTGTAGATCCATTTATTTTACATGATACTCAATTGTTGAGGAGTTCAATGTGAGAATAGATCCATGAATTCACCCCAAACTTTTGAAGAAGGGGAGTTTTGGTTGAGGAGAAGTATGTTGTATTGGTTCATAGGAAATTTATGTTAGATGTATTTTTCTTTTTCACTGGATGTAATTTTTATTTGATTCTACATGTGGACAATTTGTTTACTAAGCTTGTGATAGCAAACTTTTGTAAAATTGTTGTTTTTTAATTGTCATAATGGATGTGCTCATTTTCATGGAATGGAATAGGATGGCGATTAGTTTAATTTAATTATGGTAATGATGAAGATGAGATTTCATTGGATTGAATTTGGGCACTCTCTTACCCAATTTATGCAAGGAAAGACCTAAAACCAATAAGTTCTAACACCACTAGGCCACCTTAGCTAACCTTAGCAAGTGGTCCTTCGTAGGACCTCCTGTCAAAGGCTAGCAGTCATTCAAACAACTGTAGGCCCATTTTGCCCTTGGGTCTAGTCATTTGAATGACCACCAAAACCTTAGTAACAGGTGGTTGGCAATCTAATGACCACCCTTAGGTCCTAGCCATCATTTGATTGGTTGCCCTACCCCATCCTAAAAATTCAGTTGCGACCCTCTAGATGACCGCCCACCTCTAATAAGCTTGAATTCCAAATTTAAGGGTTAAAAAACACTCTCACTTGACACCCATATTTCTTCGGAATGAAAATGTTTATAATTGTACATGTTACGTATTAAACAATAAACAAAAAGAATGAATGCGAAAGGGAAAATTGTTGAGTGAAGAGTGATGTAAGGCCTATGGAAAATCACTTGTAAATACAACTCAAGGGCCAAAGCAACATATCTTAGTGAAATTCCATGTGAATGTCCGAAATGGGTTTTTCTATTTATTAATGTTCACATGCATTCATTGTTCTCAAATCTAAGGACCTAAGGTTTTCATTTTCGTATACACCTAATAATTAGCTCTCGCCAACACATAAAAAAACATTTCATCTTCCTATTTAATTTGCAAAGGTCATTCGGTAACATTCCATTAGGGATTGTAACCCCTCTTTGCAAATCATTTATGAAATAAGAGATTAAACCAATGGACCACACTTAAGTTATTTAAGATGATGGGATAAGTATGCAACCATACGCGTTATAGGTATTTGGGGTGCCTAACACCTTCCCCAATCATAATTGAACCCTTGAATTTGTCTTTGCATTCGGTTTGAACCAAGCCTTATAAGCATATTTGGTTATCTAGTAGGGAGAACTCGGAAAAGTGTCCAGTCACATCACATTGACTAGCCGCAATTCCTAACCCGTATGCAAACATAGGTTATATCATATACACATTAGGAGGACCCATGTTTGTCTCGCATTCCCTCTGAGTGGGATGACACCGTTGAGAGGGAGGAGGGGCACGAAACCCCCTTTCTGGTATTCACAGTTGGGATATTTTCTTTCATGTCTCTCTTACAAAGAAGCAATAATGGATATTCTCTATCTCTGATATGCCAAATCACATATACTTCTTCTCAAGTGAATGTATCTTTACTAGGTTTAATGAATTTGTTTATGTATAAAATAAAAACAAGTTCCAATGCATATGAGTTTTTTCACTTGTGTAGTGGGTTAGTTGTGGCATACGATTTGTTAGAGGTCATTGTCATGTGTTCAAGTCCAATGTCTATGAACATATTTATGGTCCTTGCTCGCAAACTTCGAATTTCATTGGAAGGAGCATGTGGCCTGTTGGTACAAGAAACAAATAATGACTGCTTGCAAATCATTAAAAAATTGATGCTTTTTTTTTTTGTAAAAAAAAGTGATCCTTGTTGATTTACCTTATATTGTTCTATGTTATTTAGAATGTATACAAGTAGAGAGAAATTTCTGCTTGTTAAGTTGTTTGTCATAGACTTTGCTTCCACCCAATACCTAAGGCATGCAACACCTAGGTACTCCTAACCTTATAGATGAGTTAGCTTTACCCAACTCCTACTTAGAATGTCAAGTGAGTCAAGAACACTCGAGAGAGGTTAGTTGTATATTCCACTCAAAATTTGGAACATACAAAAGCTTGAAATTCTTAAGGTTAGTTACAGATAAGGGGCCTGCCCCTTATGTAGGCCTACCAAGGCCCCATGATTCCTTAAGATGTTTACTAGTGTCACAAATATAAGAGCTAGGAGTATTCTAAGGCTTGTAGAATATTCATTTCGCCTCCTTATAGAGAACTCTTTAGAACCCCTTTAAATTTTTATAGAGTTTCCTCTTACACTCTAAAATCTTCTGGACTACTCTAAAGCATTCTTAGATATATCTAGACCATACTAGAACACTTTAGAACCCTCTAGACTATTCAAGAATTTTTCAATTATTTTAGAATACTCTAAAACCCTCTAAAACCTTATAGATTACTCAAACTGTCTACAATCTTCTAGAATCCTTTACACTTCATGTACAAATATGGACCAATGAGGGCTTGCAACGTCTGACTGTCACATGGGTTGTGACATGTTGCTCGTAAAGGAACTGTGATTTAAAATAATTCCAAAGTTTATTTATTATAAACTATGCTGCTCAACAATGGAGGGTGGGAAGGCTGCCTCATAAAAAGATCCCAGTGCAACAGTTTAGATCCAATGCACTAATTCCCCTTAAACCAAGCCATTAATACATAAGTAGGATCATCAAGAGATCAATGATCCAACCGTCAAACCTATGATACCATAGAGAAAAATAGTAAACATTTAGTGAACTATGAGCTCCAATATAGGTGCGTGAACACACATGTGCATGTGTGTTATCATGTAAAGAAGTCAGCCTAAAACAAGTAACCTTGTGTTTGGTAACCCTTCAAAGAATGCATTCTCCTCTTTTTCTCATTCTTTTAAAGAGAAAAAATGGAGAAAAAAAAATAGGAGAATGCATTCTTTGAAGGGTTACCAAACAAACACCAAGTGGCTCACTAGGTGAGAATATGTGAAGTTGGCAACTAATGTGGGACTACAAGAAAAATGGCAAATAGATAATACACATTCATGGGAATGATCTATCTATCTATACCAAACAAACACAAAAAGAAAAAGAATAAAAAGCAAGCTAAAGAAACACAATAAATTTAGCAATTTTATTTCCTTTAAATCAACAAAATTAAAAAGAAGTACAACACTATCAAAGGTCTTTTATAGGCTTTCTTACAAAATTTAAGAAACAAAGCACAACACTATCAAAGGTCTTCTATAGGATTTCTTGTTAGAGATTTTTTTTTTGGTAAAACTTGTTAGAGATTGTTAGAGAATGCCAAAAGCGTTATGGGGTTGGGCAGCCAGTCTGTCCTCTAGCCCTAGTTTAGTAAAATCATGGGTCTAGGTAAAAAACAATTAACCAAGATTGAAATCAGGTTTTGTACTTTTGCTAGATATTGAATTAGCTTAAGCCTAACCCAAGTTTTGTTTATGTAAATAAGCCTAACCCAACTTGAATATTATACAAACTCAGGTTGTGGAATATCATGTTTACACCCTTATATGATATAGTTTTTTTTCTCTCTCTTTTTTAAGCTTTAATTTTTCTTAAGTTTGAATTACAAAATTACATTACAAAGTCTAACAAACCAGTGGGTCATGGATCAATACTTAGCCTAAAGGTGAAATTTGCAAACAACCCTTCAATTTTCAAGATTTTGCTCAATTTCAATGTGGCATGATACCATGCCTTTTTGGACCCAAAAATCAGTTGCACTTACACTTGCTAATGTAGCTTGGTTTCATCACTACATAGGTTAATAAAAATGCATTTAGAGGGTGTTTTGGTAAAGCTAATCGTTTCCGTGATATTAATTCCATGTAAGACAAGGAACAACTGAGAGTGGTGATGACTGATGAGACCCACCACTGCATTATTTCATTCCAACTTCAGATGGAAGTGGTTGACAGACAAGTGATCCCATTATACATGTTTGTGACATGCATCTAGAGCTGCCAATGAGTTGAGCCTCCAATCCGTTTACTTAAGTGAGCTTGAGCTGAACTACGCTAAGCTCGATACATTAAAAACATATATATATATATATATATATATATACACGTGTGTGTGTGTGGGGG
>JAOXJP010142762.1:0-13314 GCA_025762735.1 Platanus orientalis | reverse complement strand
TCAATGCTGATGTGAGTGATCACATGCCTCTGAACATGAATTGTGCACAGATTTTGAGTGCACAGAATCCGGAGCGTACTTGCACATGTGTGAAATTCTCATAAAATTAGAATGAAAGTGCAAATTGAGATAACAGAAGAATAAGGAACACAAGGCACTTAAAGATTTCCAACATGAACATGTACATATACATCACCTGGATTCAAAAGGACCACGCCATGACTCCAAGCACTTGTTAAGCATCTGCTAAAAAATGAGAAACAAAACAGAAATGTTAAATCCACATCAGTAAAGTCACTTTAAATGGTAAAGAAAATAACTGAAAATTTCACTATTTGGAGTTGGTCCTAAAACTTTTTGGCTTTTCAGCTTCCATGAAACATAAACATCAAAAGTTCAAACTTCTCATACATGTTTACCAAAAAATAGATGCATTTTTTAGCTCAAGGAATTAAACCATACATATTTATAGAAGAAAGTAACTCACCGAACCCTTAAGTTATGATAGCAAAACAACATTATATAATGCTTGACCAATCATAAAATATCACAAAAATCGCTTGTTCTTTTTTTTGGTGTGTGTGTGTGTGTATTTGATAACATTTAATAATTCACAGGAAGGTGGTCCATATTACGCAGAGAGAAACTTGTTTCCAAGATACACTTGAAAATAGTTCTAAAACCAAACAGAATCAACCCAGCAGAACCAGTGCAGAATGAATCCAAAACTGAGGATGCATATCATGGACTACATATCAAAATGTATCACTTCCACTAATATTTTTACAGGGTCAACGCAATTTCAGAAATATGAAAAGCAAGTAACAACTATTTTTAGAGGCACAATGCCGACTTTCACTTCATCACTAAACCACAAAATGTGTTGTGTATATTTGCAGAAGAAATGGAAAGTTTTGCCTTCTCAGGTAAAGACTTGTGTTGTGTAGACTACTTCCCATCATTTGTACAAATATGAGAATGGCAACCTGCGAAAAATAAACTGCCACATTCACTACTAGTTCAATCTCTAATCAGACATAGCTGTTTTCTTTACAAACTACCTAAGCACGGACAAGGAAAACAAACATTTTGTAAAGCAATGTCATCCAGTGACAAAAATGTGAAGTATATATAGCCCCTCTTAAATTGTTTGACTCATTTCTTGCACTTTAAATCAAGGACATCCTCATGGCATCACAAAAGACATAACAACATGACATGCAAGAAACTGGAACAATCTAAAATTTTAATATACAACCAACCAACCTAATTTCTGTAAGGGAAATCTAGAGTCTTGAGTACTCAGGCCTGCTTAAGCAAAGATATGTACATATATGAGGACACACCATATATGCAAAGGATCAGGACACAATAATTAATCACCTCTACCCAAGGAATATACTGAGCCAAAACCAATAAAACTAGACTAGCTCAATAAATTGAGTTTACTCTCTACTTTTGGATTGTGGAAGAAGTACCATGACCATTTTTAAAAAGTCTAAAGATCATAACATACACAGATTCTAGCTCTTGAAAATCTCATAGGCATGGCTCGTTTAGATGTCGGTCTTTGACCTACTACACGTGAGATGATTCCTTGATTTTCTGTTAAAAAGGTTTGGCGGCTGAGTATGCCGGGCACAAGATGTTCCTTTTCAACTACACCAGTGTTTTAAGAGGCAAAGACATGAAGAGAGGTATCAGGATCTCAAGATGCATGAACCATTTGCCTCGCCTCCCAAACACAGATATACATACCAGTACAGATAGATATAATACACCAATCAAAGGAGAAGTAAGAAAATGGCACAAATTAAGATGTTCCTTCTAGATAATCAACAATGTGAAAAATAAATGTTCTATCATTAATTCCTATTTAAAGGAAGTACAAAGAGCAGTTTTCAATCGCCAAAAAAAGTGCAAACAAGTCCTAAAAAAGTACAACAAGCAGCCTGATCCCAACAATTTGGGGTCACCAATGTTTGTATCTTCTGACATTGCCAGTCCTAAGTCCGGATAAAGGAGGAGGGTTGCATCAGGTTGAAAGAAAGCATAAAAACCCACCAAGTCCCAAAAAAGTAGAAGAAAGAAAAAGAGATCTATATTGCTGGCCAGTGGCCCAAACACCGTTCTACTTCTATTAGAGAAACTATCAATGTGTAATAGAGCCTCAAAAAGGCCTTGAAAATCCAAAATATGTAAAAAGATAATCAACGACGACATAAATAAAGATAATATTTGAATTATTAATCTTGTGATGAAAACCCTATTTTCAACTTATGCATGAGGGCAATGCCCCAACATAAGGTGATGAAACCCTATTTTCAACTTATGCATGAGGACAATGCCCCAACGTAAGGTGAGATCCTTGGCACCAAGTGTGCATGCCCTAGCGGCTAAGTGTGTATTTGATGCAACCATTAAAGGGATTGAATCCTTTTACAAAACAGAGTTTAGAAGTAAACAATTGAATTCAGCTAGCAAGAGGATGTAATAGAAAACTAGAGTTTCTATAATTAAAAGAATAGGGTTTCAAGAGAAATACGCAAAGGTTTCTAATGATATTAATTAAGTAAAAAATGTAAAGAAATAAGATTGGTCAATCTACTACAGATGGCTCTGAGGTTTAGGAATCTGAAATTCTAACAAATTTACTAGAGTTAAAAACTAAGGAATCTATGGTAAATAGAAATTTTATGAATTAATAGAAATAAGAATCATGAAATAGAAAGAACTGAAATTGACAGATTAAATTCAGATTTAAGTTCAAAACAAGAACTAGAATAAGAATCAGTTTATGAGATAAAAAATCAAAATTATAACTTCAAAATATCCGGAGGTGTTGAAAGAGAAGCTGTGAGAAGCAGAAAAACCATACTTAAAAGAATAGGGTTTCAAGAAAAATAGGCAAAGGTTTCTAATGATATTAATTAAGTAAAAATTTAAAGAAATAAGATCAGTTGATCTACTACAGATGGCTCTGAGGTTTAGGAATCTGAAATTCTAACAAATTTACTAGAATTAAAAATTAAAAAATCTATGATAAATAGAAATTTTATGAATTAATAGAAATAAGAATAACGAAATACACTAGAAAGAACTGAAATTGACTGTTTAAATTCAGATTCAAGTTCAAAACAAGAACTAGAATAAGAATCAGATTACGAGATGAAAATCAAAATTATAACTTCAAGATATCCAGAGGTTTGGAAAGAGAAGCTGTGAGAAGCAGAAAAACCATTAAAAAAAAAATGATGATCGTTCGTGGAGGTTTCCACATAAAAACCCCTTGGTTTTGGCAAGCGGATACCTAGAGAACTAGATCTAAAGTTAAAGAATTGAGCAAGATGGATAATGATAATTGCTTAAAAATGTATTATTTTCTTAATTACAATAGACATAATTGCATTTACTTTATGTGTGTTATTACATTTATACTAAATTATGTATTTTCTCTTGTAGGAACTCAAAAAAAGCCCAATTGGAAATTAAAGCCCATTAACAAAGCTTACCCATGGAGATAAAGTCGATAGATGATGGAAATCAACACCAACCAATTTAATCAAGTGAAGATCAAGCATCCAAGGGAAATCAAGGGTCAAGATTTAGAGCATGATGATTGGACATTGGAGTAGCTCAATCATGGGTCAACTAGGTCAAAAACGTGTGGGGCCTGTGTGTAAAAATATCTCTACTCCATGCTTAAATTGAAAAAAAAAAACACTAAAAAGAAGATTTTGAGTCACTCTCGGTATATGGACCATGACTTTCGACTCAAAACTTGGATTAAGGTAAAGTTGGTGGTGTTGAAAAGAATATTTAAAGATCTACAATTTCATATTTCAAGACAAACCCCAAATTCGAATGATTTGAAGATTAAAAATAGAAGGCAAGTTCGAGCGAATTTAGAAAGTCAAGAATTTAGAAAGTTCAAAAATCATTTGGTCAAGGATCTCTCTCTGCTTATTCTCTATAAAAGAGGAGCAATTATGAACGAAATCATCACTTCTTCTTCTCTCTTCTTATTTTTTAAGTTTTAGTCTTGATGGCTTTTGTTGTGACGATGATGGGCTATAGGCCTAACTAAGGTTAGAGGTGAAGTTGGTAATTTGTAAAAAAAAAAATTTGAATGGTAAAGGATATCATTTATTAAAAATGGAAAAGAAGCAAAGTATAAGGTACAATATAATGGATCACCGCGAAGATGATGTCAGCTAAAGAGTGAACTATACTAGTATTATCCTAATCCCAACCCGATTACAATAGCTCACACCATATATCAAACCACTCTTCTTCATCAAACAAATCCCACACCGAAACCCATTCAAATAAAGTATTATAAATGATGATGACCAATTACCCCTCACTCCAAATTTTTCTCTCAAATATGCAATTGTTTCTCTCCTTCCACAATTCCCAACAAATAGTCCCCAGTAAATTGAGTTGATTATTGAATTTTAATGTAATAGTTATTTTAATTGAATATTTTATTTTGTTTTGTTTATAATTTAAGTCTATAAACTTTCTTTGATTTATTGTTAACTCTGGGTACGGTAAATGCTCAGAAAATCCATGTGACTTGTTAACAAGTACGTAATTATTTGCAACATTCAATTATGTAAGGGTAGCAATGAGTCGAGCTAGCTTGGTTCAATCATGAGCACAATTTCTTATTGCTTCCAGTTCCACCAGAAAAGATTTAAAGTATGTCGACTAGTTACTTTCAGATTAGGGGTTATTAAGTTGTCTCATTGCAATTGCATCTAAACCTCTTCCACTTGTTCTCAATTTTAATCGCACCCGGGAAGTATGGCTCTCTCTCGAACATCGATTCTCCTCTTGCCCCAGATCTCACATGTTACAATTGAAGAGTCATCTACAAAACATCAAGAAACGCGCACAGTCTATTGTTGATTACCTCAAACAGACCAAGCTACTAGATGACACTCTAACTGCCTCATCTGCTGCCATTGATGATGAAGATCCGGTTCTTCTTACGTTTAATGGTTTGCCGTCTAATTATAACTCTTTTTAAGATAGCAATTCGACTTTGATCTCAGACTATCACCATGGATGAACTACAAGACTTACTTTATGTTGAAGAGCAACAATTTGTGAGTGCTAACGCAGATCAGACCTCTTTAGTTCCCACTTCTGCTATCATGGCTTCAGGTCAATCTACATCACCGTCCTCTGCTTAGAATAATCATGGATCTTTTTGTGGTTCTTAATTCACCCAAGGTACACACAACAAGGTCATTATCAAGGCGGTTTTCAACAACAACGCCCTCATCTTTATTGCCAAATCTATAACAAATAAGGTCACTCTGCTCTTTGATGTTATCAAAGATTGGGTTTAAAGTTTCAAGGAGAGAATTCTTCAACCACACCTTCGGCAACTCTCCTTGTGTCAACTCTATCTCCACTCAACTAAGCATGGTATCTTGATTCTGGAGCGTCCAACTATGTTAGTCCAAATCATTAATCATTCTCTTCATTAGCTTTATATGGGTCCATTGAAAGTCGCCATTAGCAATGAAGAGTCACTCCCTTTGATGCACACAAGATCTAGTATATTGCCAACATCTCAACACACTTTTAATCTTTTAAAGATTTTGCATGTTTCTTCATTATATACCAATCTTTTGTATATTCACAAATTGGCACACAACAACAATTGCATGTTATCATTTGATGCTAACAAGTTTGTAATTCAAAACAACTTGACCAAGAAAATCATTTGTTAAGGCTTCAATAAGGATGGTCTCTATCCCACCAACAGTCATTCTGCTCCCAGATGCAAGTTAAGCCTAGGGGCCATGCAAAACAATGTCTTGCATCTGGTTTCCTTTCTTTAAATAAAGTTAAGCTAATCACCATATGTCATGGCCCCTGGGCTTCACAAAATAATTATCTATATAGGCTGAAGACTAACACTAAAATTGGTTTCACTTAGTTTAAGCTTATTCTAAAATAAAAGCTAATTAAAATATATTAAAAAAAAAACCTAAAATATCTTCCAAACAGAGATGTGTAGAAAAAAATCAATCTAACCCTAGCCAACAATGTTTCACATAAACTAAAAGGCAAAAAAGCAAACAGAAAAGCATCAATAATTCCCTAAACCAGCAACCCAACAACCCAGTTTGTTCCCAAGCAAGGAAATGGCGTGACGCAGCTTACCTAATAAAATTAGCTAGCTGAGTACCGTTTTCCCCCAAATTTATTTCCACTCAACATAAGAGAATGTGTGTTGCTCGAATGAGCCACTAGCTTAAGCAAGAAATTCGAACCACTCAACTAGAGTTCCTACCAGCAATTAATATGATTCACGCAAAATGGGGAGTAGAAGTAAATCAACAAGTGGTGGGCATGCAAAAAGAAAGTGCTCAAAGTTTAAAATCACTTGCCACAGAAGTACTAGTGCAGACAACCAGCCATCCTTTAGCAAGAATCCCACGATATGGCTCAAAACATACCCAAAAATAGGAATCTGATTTATCAAAAAAACATTAGTGGTAACGGCCTCTACCCAGAACTTAATAGGCATAGACGAGGTCTGTAGTAAGGCTATAGCTGTTTTAATAACATGGCGATGCTTACGTTCGACAACGCCATTTTGAGAAAGGGTTTAGGGACAAGAAAGTTGGTGAAGAATACCATTAGATGTAAGAAAGGCTTCAAAGGATTTACCAGTATATTCTACACCGCCATCACTACGAACAACCTTTATTTTTCATAAAAACATATTCTCTACTTGAGCTTTGAAGTGACGAAAGCAAGTTCAACCTCTGATTTTCGTTTTAACAAATATAACCAAGAAAATTTAGAAAAGTCATCAACAAAAATTATATTAAACCAGTACCCCAAAAAAAGGAGAAGGCGAGGAACCCTAAGCCTGTATGAATAAGATCAAGAGGGAAAGACGAAACCTTAGTTAAAGATGAAAAAGGTAGTCTATGAAACTTTGTCATTATACAACCAATACAAGAGCATGTAGTTGAACATTTAGAGTATGGTAAATGTAAAGCGCAAAGTACATTAGCTAAAGAAGATGATGATGGATGCCCAAGCCTCTTATGCCATATAGAAGGAGCAGTCTCTATTGGAAAAGGCCACAAAGCGTGAGGAGGAGAAGGTAGGCAAGTCACCGGTGGTGGGATAGAGACCATCCTTACTAAAATTTTGACAAATGATTTTCTTGGTCAAGTTGTCTTGAATTACAAACTTGTTAGTATCAAATGATAACATGCAATTGCTATCGTGTGTCAATTTGTGACAAACAAAAGATTGGTATATAACAAAGATACATGCAAAATCTTTGAAAGATTAAAAGTATGTTGAGATGTTGGTAATATACCAGATCTTGTGTGCATAAAAGGGAGTGACTTTTCATTGCCAATGGCGACTTTCGATGGGCCCATATAAGGCTGATGAAGAGACAATGAGGAATGATTTGGAGTAACATTGTTAGACGCTCCATAATCAAGATACCACATTTAGTCTGGTAGAGATAGAGTTAACGCAAGCAATGCTGCAAAGGTGTGGTTGAAGAATTCTCTCCTTGAAACTTTAAACTCAATCTATGATAACATCGAAAAGCAGAATGACCTGGTTTGCCATAGATTTAGCAATAAAGATGAGGGCGTTGATGCTGAAAACCGCCTTAATAATGACCTCTGTTGCGTGTACCTTGGATGAATGAAGAACCACGAGAAAATCCCCAATTATTGTAAGCACAAAATGGTGATGCAAATTGACCTGGAGCTATGAGAGCAGAAGTGGGAACCAAAGAGGTCTGATCTGCGTTAGCACTCACAAATCGTTGCTCTTCAACATAAAGTAAGTCTTGCAGTTCATCCATGGTGATGGTATGAGATCAAAGTCGAATTGTTGTCTTAAAAAGAGTTATAATCAAACGGCAGGCCATTAAACATAAGAATAACCAGATCTTCCAACGTCAATTGGGGCGGATGAAGTAGATAGAATGTCAACAAGTAGCTTGATGTGTTTGAGGTAATCAACAACAGGCTATGAGTCTTTCTTGATGCATTGCAGACGGCTCTTCAGTTGTAATATGTGAGATATGGAGCAAGAGAAGAATCAACGTTCAAGAGAGAGCCATACTTCCCGAGCATGATTAAAATTGAGAACAAGTGGAAGAAGAGGTTCAAATCCAGTTGCAATGAGACAACTTAATAACCCCTGATCTGAAAGTAACTAGTCGGCATACTTTAAATCTTTTCCGGTGGAACTAGAAGCGATAAGAAATTGTGCTTTCCATACTAGGTAGTTTGATCTGTCAACTTCAAGTTTCACTGTGAGCAATGAAAGAAGATGAGAGATAAATGATTATACAAGAGTACTACTACTACTACTTCACCGTGCCAATGAAGGAAGATGAGAGATAAACGACACTAATACTACTATTACTATACACTCCTTTTCTTAATAGTAATAATTATTACTATTATTAAGATCATTTTTACTTTTAAGTCATTTTACACTTAAAGCAACCAATAGTGAAGTCAAGTGGACAATTGGTTAATACTTGCCACACAAAGCATGGTTATCAAAACCAACTCAACCATCAACACAAAAAAAGATGGACCGATTTAATTCATTTCAACAAGTGGATCAATCCAAGTAGACATTATGATGTAATAAGCATATTAGACAAAAGCATCAACAAATTTGGCATTTTCGTCCAATTTTGACAGGTTTCATAAAAGGGAAAGGATCAACTGCACCCAAAATAGTATGTTCCTCTGTGTCCCCTGTTGACTGTAAATTAACCAACTCTCCCAAGACCTTAAAGTGTTAGGAGATACACAAATTAATATACTTCAACACCCCCCCCTCTCAGGAGAAACATTGTTCTCTCCTTGGAACACACTTGGGAGCTAGGCACAGGTCCACACAATGTGTACACAGGCAAACAACACTACATCCAGGAAAATACTTCCACCAAGGTTTGAACTCACAACCAAACCTGCTCTGATACCATGTTGACTGTAAATTAACCAACTCTCACAAAACCTTAAGGTGTTAGGACATACACAAATTAATATACTTCAACATCCCCACACCACAAGATGATGAGTAATGGTTTTTCAATTTGGTGCCTCTTTTAATTAGGGGCAAATGTTCATTCGAACGCTTTTTTATGGTTTTAACCCTATAAACCCCATTTTATGGGTACCTATTTTTCATTTGAAAACTGTTTTTACCATTTTAACCTTATACACCTCACCTTTTGTGTGTATGGACATGAGGGGACATACTGTTGTTGGGTGTGGAGACTAATGCGGAAGAAATCCAAGGAACTAGAGACATGGTAGACCAATCCAGCGTTTTTGGTAGATCGGTCCGAGGCAGTTAGGATCTTAAGACCGATTCAACTATTTTGGTGGATCGATTCAGGTAGTTGAACCGAAACATATGTTTTGGCAGACTGATCCAACGGTGGTTTTTGCTGCGAATTGTTTTAGAAGGACCATGAAAGAGAGGGATTTCTCTTTAACTTGACCTCTATGTTATATATAAGGTTTCTATGATTGTCTAGGGTGGGACAAGGGGTTTGTAATCAAGGAAGCACGGATACCTCTAAAAGCCTATCGTGTCCATGTCCAACATTCCAAGGACACCTCTGCCTGCGTATCCAAGCTGTGTCAGGAGAGAGAAAAAAAGGAATTTTTTTGTCAGACATGTTTTAGACACGGTGGAACATAGAAAATAAGGGTATTATGGTAAATCCTATAAAATTAAAATAAAAAGGGCAAAAGGATGGGTCAACCATGAGAGAACATAGTCTAGCAATTCTTGCAACCAAGCCTTTAAATTAGTTTTAGATATGTTTTTAGATTTATTTTTTTTTATTTTTTTATGCTTGTTATTTATTTTTAAACATAAAATTAATATAAAATCTAGTTAAAAATATTAATTAATTAATTAACGTATCCCTTCCGTATCGTATCCTGCTTTTTCAAGAATTGTCATATCACCATATTCATATCGTATCGTACTCATATCCCATACCAGTGTCCGTGCTTCCTAGCTTGTAATTGAGAGAAAAGAGTTTCTCCAGGTTTTTCTCTTTGAATGGATTGTTTCAAGGTGAGAGAACGGTTTCTTCCTCAGGTTGTGAGAGAAGAGGTTAGAGAAAGGGTATCATCTCAGGGTTTTGGGATGTAATAAAGTGTGAGAGAGGATGAGCGATGTAATCTTCTATTATAGTGAAATTGTTTCTGTGTGGCTATAGTTTTTTCTCGTTTTTAGGGTTTTCCTCATAAATCTTTATGATCTGGCTTCTTGTTTGTTTGCTTGTGATTCTACATTTATTATTGCATCCCAAAGAACTCGCATCAAGAGGGTTTCAATCCTAACAAGCGGTATCAAAAATGGTTTCAATCCTATGTAGATGTTTGTCAAAGGTGGTCACCTAGGGCAACAACCACATAAAATGTATCAAACTAGCCACTCACCTAGTGTTTTAATTAACCGCCTAATGTGTCTGGGTGGTCACCTAGACCTTATTTGTCTCAAATGGTTGCTTACTTCAATTTTTCTTTCCTTTTCTTTTCTTTTTTTTTTTTTTTTTGATAAAAGAAGGAAAGGGGATAAAGCCAAGGTCTATATATCAAAAGATGGAGCAAACATGTCATTTCATCTTCCTAACACTTGTTCAAGAGTGTGCCTCGCATCCACAAATATGCACGTAATTCTCTCCTTCCATATCATCCAACACACAGCAAAAGGGAGTTTAGTCCCAAAGAATGTAACCTCTTTGGCTAAAACCTTTCGCCAGCCAAATATAAAAAAGTTGCATCAATTCTCTAGGAATCACCCAACTCTATCCAAATAACATGAAGTGGCCCAAAATTTCTGCAAACAATTACAATGGTGTGAGAGATGTTTCAACTACTCTCCATCAATTTTCTACATCAAGCATATGTAGGTCATCATCCTCTTTCTCGAAACGAATTTGATGAGGACATGGGAGCATAGTGGGGTCCACGCATGAAGAGATCCAAGGAGGAGCATGGAAGATGCAATGGACTAATTTATGGAGGTCTTGAAAGAGTTGTAGAGTATTTTATTGAGTCTTTTATGAGTTTATAGATGAGTGTTATCATCTATTAGAGGTAGGACAGAAGAGGCATTTTAATTTCTGTTTTGGGGTGTTTCATAGAAGTCAATTTAATTAGAAATTAAGGGTTGATCGACCAAGGCAAAGAAGCCACACGTTTTGGCATATTTTGCTTTTGTTTTTTTTTTTTTCGAAAGTCTTTATTAGACTTAAGAAGGAGTACTTTTATTATTAGTTTCTATTTTCTTTTGTTTTAGCTCTTTAAAAAGAGACATAACCCCATGTACACGAGAATGATAGATGAATAAAATTTCTGGGTTTGTTTTGTTCTCAACAATCGAAGATCCTTCTTCTTCAAGCTTCTACTTTGGCTTGAAATCTTGGTTGGTGATTTCCAAGATCAAGGGTAAGTGATTACCCTAAGGTATGTTCTTTCTATTTCTTCATCTTCTTCTTCCCCTTCTTGTTCTTTTATCCTTCTTTTCTCTCTTTCTTCTGTTCTTCTTTGTTGTCTAGATTTCTCCATTAAAGAACCAAGAAAGCTTTCAAGAAATCACTTCTTCAAGTATCCTAAAATCTTCACAATCATGTCATGCCATTTGGGCTTAAAAACGACCCCTTTGAATTTCAAAAAATAATGAATGAAATATTCAATTCCTCTTCCTCATTTACCATTGTTTATATTGATGATGTTTTAGTCTTCTCAAAAAATGTAAACCAGCACTTTAACATCTTCATACATTTTTTAAAATGGTAAAACAAAATGGTTTGGTTATTTCTAAAAGAAAGATAAAGCTTTTCCAGACCTCAATTCAATTCCTTGACCATCAAATTTTTCAAGGAAAAATAACCCCAATCAACAGGGTTATCAAATTCGGAGAAAATTTATCTGACAAAATAACAGATAAAACTCTGTTACAAAGATTTTTGGGATGTCTGAATTATATTTTAGATTATTACCAAAATCTAGCGGAAGAAAAGACTCTCTTAACCGCTAAACTCAAAAAGAATCCCACAGACTGGACCGAAGCTCATACAGCTGTTGTCCGCAGAATCAAGGAAAAGGTTAAATCTCTTCCTTGCCTCTTAATAGCTAACCCCAATCTTAAAAAGATTGTTGAAACAGACGCCTCCAACAAAGGCTATGGAGGAATCCTCAAACAGGTAAACGGTTCTAAAGAAGAACTAGTCATGTTTCACTCTGGACAATGGAATTCCACTCAGGTAAAATACTCCACCATTAAAAAAGAAATGTTTTCCATTGTAAATTGTATAAATAAATTTCAATCTGATTTAATAAATCAGAAATTCCTTTTAAGGATAGATTGTCCTTCTGCTAAATTCATTCTTCAAAATAATGTTAAGAATTTAGCCTCAAAACAAATTTTTGCACAATGGCAAACTATTCTTTCTATTTTTGAATTTGATATTGAGTATATAAAAGGAAAAAATAATTCTCTGCCTGACTATTTATCTCGTGAATTCCTACAGGGAATTCAAGATGTCTCAAAGACATAGTACCAGCTCTTCATCCGGCCATCCTAAAAGGAAAATAGCGGTCAAAGACAACGACTCAAAGTCGTCCCAAACCATACTACCAGATGGATCAGTGGTAAAATCCACTCATTACCTCAAAAAACACCTTCTTCTTGTTTTTCTTCTTGAACCTCTTGACACCAAGCTGCCTCTTCGTGATGTCCTCTTAAAATACCTTCCCAAGGGTCAAAATTTGATCCCTTTTGCCCCCGCCAAACACAGGACTTACTACGAGCAGATTCGAAAAGAATCTGGCAGTATTAATTCCACCCATCATCTGAGTAATAAAAGCTCTGATGAAATTGCATTCTCAAAAATGCAGATCTTAAAGATCATTTCAATTCAAAAATGGGAAAGGGAGATGATCTATCTCCATAAGCCTAAAAGGCTTGTTGATAACGCATACAAAGGACTTGGAGATCCATGGAATAATTACTTTGACTATGTCTGGGCATGGGAACAAATGCTTTTCTATCAGAACTCAAAGTTCAAGCACTCTTGGTTTGTATCATTTGTCAATACCTTTGCCTCAGCCTTTCCATCCTGGTTCCACAATTGGTGGGACATTTTTGGAGCAACAGAGGAAATTCTTTTTCCTCCTCTTGTGGAGTTCTACACTCATTACCAAACTCAATTGAGCTTTGTAACAAAAACAATGGTCACCGCCTATCTGTTCGCCTCTCATAATC